>NW_025553468.1:0-16597 GCF_020424385.1 Procambarus clarkii
GAGTAGTTAACGGATGGAATGCATTAGGCAGTGATGTGGTGGAGGCTGACTCCATACACATTTTAAATGTAGATATGATAGAGCCCAGTAGGCTCAGGAATCTGTACACCAGTTGATTGACAGTTGAGAGGCGGGACCAAAGAGCCAAAGCTCAACCCCCGCAAGCACAAATAGGTGAGTACAAATAGGTGAGTACACACACACACACACACACACACACACACACACACACACACACACACACACACACACACACACACACACACACACACACACACACACACACACACACACACACACACACACACACACACACACACACACACATGTTCGTTAAAAAAAAATCCATTTTTTGCTCGCCATTAGATCCACAAATTCACTACACCTACAAAGCAAACCTGCAGATCATATACTGGCTCGTCCCTCAAAAAAAAAATCGAGAAACCTTAGTTAAAACTAAGCTTTAGACAGTCTTTTTAAGTATAAAAAAAAGAAAAGGAAAAGTGTGAGGAGAAGAGTGTGCCTCCGGGCGCTTCTGGTGCCCTCTGCCCTCCCAAGAGCTATTGACATGATATACTGCCACCTACTATTGTCCTGTTCTTCTGTGCAATGGGTTGGCAGCACATATCTTTCTTAAACAGCGTGAGACGACAAAACAAAACAAAAAAACTCGAATCCGGCCCTCGCCACCTGAGTGCGTGTGTGTGTGTGTGTGTGTGCGTCTAGTGCGTGTGTGTGTGTGTGCGTCTAGTGCGTGTGTGTGTGTGTGCGTCTAGTGCGTGTGTGGTGTGTGTGCGTCTAGTGCGTGTGTGTGTGTGTGCGTCTAGTGCGTGTGTGTGTGTGTGGAGGGTAAAGAGGGCTTAAGCTTTAGCATTTTGGTCCGGCTTCGGGACTTTCAATTAAGTGATTTTGCATAGTTAACTGATTTACAATTAACTGCCTCCATCATATCACTGCTTAGTGCATTCCATTTGTATACTATGACTAAAACAAAACATTATAATGTCCCTGTGGCTCATTTGGATACTCAGTTTCCACCTGTGTCCCTTATGCTGACGAGGGAGAAACGTCGTTTTCTTCAGTTTCTGATGTGTGGTTTGGTTATCTTGAGGTTATCTTGAGATGATTTCGGGGCTTAGTGTCCCCGCGGCCCGGTCCTCCACCCTCGGGAAGCAGCCCGTGACAGGTGACTAACTCCCAGGTACCTATTTACTGCCAGGTAACAGACGCATCAGGGTGAAAGAAACTCTGCCCATTATTTCTCTTCGGCGCCCGGGATCGAACCCGGACCACAGGATCACGCGTACAGTGTTCTGTCCGCTCAGCCACCGGCTCCCAGCCACCGGCTCCCAGCCACCTGGTCATCACACCAATGTCCCCCCCCCCCCCATATACTGTACGGAACCTGTACATTTCCCTCCACCACAACATTTGCTCTTGAACTGCAACCCTCTGTCTGATGTCTGTCATATACGTTCTATAATGAAGTCCAGCATCTTCTCAGTTACTTCACACTGCGTTTCTACCTTGTGACTTCGCCTGTCGAGGAGGACAGTGTCGAGGGCGTTTTGGCAATCTCGGAAGATGCAATATAATTCCGTCTCCTGTCGTGCCTTGGGAACTTTGAGTTATAACTCGTATCAGGCTCTCCAAGTATGGATTACCCCTCAAGATTATGCCATCTACGAGCAACAACATCAGTCCTATCCAGAAATTCAACTCTGATCTTGCTTTGGATCCCCTGCAGTATCTTTGTTACGAACCCGGATCCAGCGTCCGAGCACGGAGCAGTAACGACCGCGCCATCTGTGGGTCAGCTCCCGAAACCCCCGCCAAACGGACGACGACACCTGGTGAGGACGGCGAATACCGGCCACAAGGGCCAGTTTCCAGTCCTGTTCAGCGCTCCACACAGCCGTTGCTGACCTCTGGTGAGGTGGTGCTCAGACTACAACGCCATCTATGAAGTGGATGTGTCGGGCGTTTGTGTCTGAGCCTGTAAGTGAGGTGTTTTAGTGTGTCCCAGTTATTGATGACGTGTCTGCTTACAGAGTCGACCTGGGACTGCTGTGATGGAAGTTGAGGGAGTCTACCCGAGGCAGCCGTCTCCATACCTTGTGCTTTGCTGCAGCAGTTGTGAAGTCGTCCCCCCGGAAGAACACTGTGGTGTGTTACCGTGGCAGTGGAAGGATTACCCGGGACCGACTGTTGGAGACGATCATCCACTGGGGTACTGAGGACAGGAGAGTGATTTGTGATATCACACGAGACTCCTGTCTAGGGCGTTACCCTAATATCGTTCGTGGAGTGGCCTGACCAGCGTTGCGGGTCCGGAACCTGCCAGCAGACCGGCTGGATTTGTGGTTGACGGCCTCCACGGCGGTGCCCCCAGTGGACCTGTGTTTTTGGCTGACCTGTGGCCAGGGTAGGCTCAACTTCGCAGAAGAATTCGTTGTGAGGCCACGAAGAAGCACCGAGGACTCAGCACCAAGAGTTTTTGCACCAGAGTCTTCAGCAGAAGACAACGATTGCGAATAATCCCCCTGTATAGTGTTTATACCCCTCCCCCTGTGCACTCTTTTATATATTATTTATATGGTGATGGTAATTATAATATTAAGTTCTTAACTTTCTTTCCCTTCCCCCTTTAAGTTAATTGCGTCACGGATCTCATCCCATGAAAGCCACTACTGGCTTGGGGTCGGATATAACTTCCTCGAATAACATCAGAGTAAGAACCCCGTTGCGTCCCGAGAGGGTCGTAACAATCTTATGTGGGGATGTATATCAAGAGACATCCCCCATGTAAATATCTCTCATGATGGATATAAATAAGAGCTGTCTCATATGGGCCAATAGGCCTTCTACAGTTACCTTCATTCTTATGTTCTTAAGAGAGACAGATCTGTATTTCAAAGGCTCGCTTCTGTCCACTTTTTGGGATATGAACACCGTGTTCAAAGTTTCGAAGAGTTTCCCATTTGTTAACCCGTTCATTGGAGACCTGAGTATCTCTGCTGACGCTTTTAATATGCAAGGAAAAAAAATCTGGCCTGATGTTCTCGGATTCACTTATATCTGGCAACACTTCCAGCTGGCAGGTTGGGCACCCACAATACTTCCAGCTGGCAGGTTGGGCACCCACAATACTTCCAGCTGGCAGGTTGGGCACCCACAGTACTCCCAGCTGGCAGGTTGGGCACCCACAATACTTCCAGCTGGCAGGTTGGGCACCCACAATACTCCCAGCTGGCAGGTTGGGCACCCACAATACTCCCAGCTGGCAGGTTGGGCACCCACAATACTTCCAGCTGGCAGGTTGGGCACCCACAATACTCCCAGCTGGCAGGTTGGGCACCCACAATACTCCCAGCTGGCAGTGTGGGCACCCACAATACTCCCAGCTGGCAGGTTGGGCACCCACAATACTCCCAGCTGGCAGGTTGGGCACCCACAATACTCCCAGCTGGCAGGTTGGGCACCCACAATACTTCCAGCTGGCAGGTTGGGCACCCACAATACTCCCAGCTGGCAGGTTGGGCACCCACAATACTCCCAGCTGGCAGGTTGGGCACCCACAATACTTCCAGCTGGCAGGTTGGGCACCCACAATACTCCCAGCTGGCAGGTTGGGCACCCACAATACTCCCAGCTGGCAGGTTGGGCACCCACAATACTCCCAGCTGGCAGTGTGGGCACCCACAATACTCCCAGCTGGCAGGTTGGGCACCCACAATACTCCCAGCTGGCAGGTTGGGCACCCACAATACTTCCAGCTGGCAGTGTGGGCACCCACAATACTCCCAGCTGGCAGGTTGGGCACCCACAATACTCCCAGCTGGCAGGTTGGGCACCCACAATACTCCCAGCTGGCAGTGTGGGCACCCACAATACTCCCAGCTGGCAGGTTGGGCACCCACAATACTCCCAGCTGGCAGTGTGGGCACCCACAATACTCCCAGCTGGCAGGTTGGGCACCCACAATACTTCCAGCTGGCAGGTTGGGCACCCACAATACTTCCAGCTGGCAGGTTGGGCACCCACAATACTTCCAGCTGGCAGTGTGGGCACCCACAATACTCCCAGCTGGCAGTGTGGGCACCCACAATACTCCCAGCTGGCAGGTTGGGCACCCACAACACTCCCAGCTGGCAGGTTGGGCACCCACAATACTCCCAGCTGGCAGGTTGGGCACCCACAATACTCCCAGCTGGCAGGTTGGGCACCCAACATAGCTATACGCATAAAACTATAAATTTTCTCCCAGTCAAACACAGCAATGAGAATGCTTCCGAATGATCAGAAAAAAAGGGATATTCCAGCCCGCCTTCTCTGGCGCCGCCGCACTCCGGGTGAAGTACCATATTCACTCGCTGGAAGTCTTTCCTGCTCTTCAACGCGCGAGGAGGAACAGTTTCACTCTCTGCGAGGTCTCTTCCACGAGAAGTCTCTCCCGTAAGATCTCTCTCACGAGGTCTCTCCTCTGAGAGACCTGTCTCACGAGGTCTCTCCTCTGAAAGACCTCTCTCAAAAGGTCTCTTCCCACGTGTCTCACAAAAGATGTCGTCCCAAGAGGTCTACCAGTACTAGCGTCGGGCCGCGCCTATCTCACCAGCTCAGTACAACTATCCTCACTCTCTCCCTCTGTGAGGAAACTAACATTTTATCCCAGGGAATAGATCGGTCCAACATACTGTACAACCATACTCTGCTGAACACAAATATACACGTCTAAAGAGTGACTTCTGACTCCTAGAACAGGAGAGTATTATCCACTTCAAACACCAATGATTCCTCTGTCACGATAAACAAAGCGGAGCGACAGTACCAAAACATAAAAACCCCGCAAATAAAATAAGATATACCCCCTCCCCAGCATATAAAACAAAATACAGTATACGCAGAATAAAACAACATTTACCCTCGAATAAAAACAAAATACACCACCGGAAAAAAATATCACGAAAAGGGGACATCGACAAGTACGATATGGACACAAATGTTCTCTAATTCCAGAGGGATTACTGTACAAGCGAGCAGCGATTACATCCGGTAAATATGCACGGCGGTCAGGCATCGCGCACACACTATAGGCTTAGCAGGTGACTGGCGATGATGCGGTGGCCCAGGCATTACTCCGAGCCTGGGCCAGGACGCCCCTGAGCCACCAGTAATGTTGGTCAGAATATTACGTTGTTCCACACGCCCCTGCTGCCGTATGTGGCCGGGTGATCTCTCCCTTCCCGCTGCCTGCCTCCCCTTGATGTACATGTGTCGTGCATCACAGTTGGTGAGATCATTCGGAGGGCTTGTTCCACCTTCCCTGCGGCTGGTGCCTCGCTGAATTGTGCACTGGGCTTGGTAGTCTTATGTTTCATCACAAGCATGTAATCTCATCCTCCCCTTCCTCCCTCTCTCTCTCTCTCTCTCTCTCTCTCTCTCTCTCTCTCTCTCTCTCTCTCTCTCTCTCTCTCTCTCTCTCTCTCTCTCTCTCTCTCTCTCTCTCTCTCTCTCTCTCTCTCTCTTAGAGAATACCTTCACAGTAACCTTCCTTGCGGTACTTTTGCTGCCTCATCCGAAATATATTAAAAAGGCCGATACTCCCCTACGAGTGATACATACCAATGTGTATGTGTAATATACGAGCATCCGGTCTCTAATGTGTACACACACACACACACACACACGTAAACACACACACACACACACACACACGCAGTGAGGGGCGAGGAGTGACAAGCGGGGTGCCTCAAGGATCGGTGCTGGGTCCCATACTATTCCTCATTTATGTAAACGACTTGACTGCAGCAGTTCAGTCTTATATGTCGATGTTTGCAGATGATGCGAAACTAACGAGGAGGACTGAGACAGATGAGGATTGAAAGATTCTCCAGGATGACTTGAACAGGTTGCAGAGCTGGTCCGATAAATAGCTGCTAGAGTTCAACACCAACAAGTGTTTCAACACCAGCAGGAGACCGAAAGGCTGATACATGATGAAGGAAAACTACCTCCTTATAACGACTAGAGAAAAGGATCTGGGAGTGGACATAACACCGAACCTAACTCCGGAGGCTCATATAAATAGAATAACGTCAGCCGCATACTCTACTCTGGCAAAAGTCAGAACATGTTTCAGAAACCAGAAGAAGGAGGCTTTTGGATCAGTGTATACCACCTATGTGAGGTCAGTCTTAAGAGTACGCCGCCTCATCGTGGAGCCCCATCTAAAAAAACACACAATGAAGCTCGAAAAGGTGCAAAGTTTGCAAATAGACTCGTCCTAGAGCTGCGAAGGATGAGGTACGAAGACAGGCTGAAGGAACTAAACCTGACGACGTTAGAAAGGAGAAGGTAAAGGAGGGACATGATACAGACGTATACTTAGAGGGATTGACAGGGTGAAAACAGAGGAATTGTTTACAATGAATATCAACAGAACCAGGGGGCACGGATGGAAGGTTGAGATTCAGATGTGTCATAGAGATGATAGAAAGTTTTTTTTAGCGTAAGGGTAGTGAGTAAATGGCGTGACCTAAAGGAGCAGATCGTATTGGCAAACTCCATCCATAACTTGAAAAGCACGTATGATAGAGAAATAGGTCAGGAGTCATTGCACTAGACAGCCAACGGCTACAAAAGCGGGGTTCGAGCACTAGAGCTCGAACCTGCAGGCACAAATAGGCGAGTACACACACACAAATATACTCAAATACTGGAGCAGAAATGTGACCCATATTTTCCTTTCTCTTTTTTTGTCTTTTCAGTAATTAGTTCAGTATTGTGAAGCGCTGCTGGTGCCTGGGAGTGCTGTCACTGCCACCCTGCTCAGCTACTCTGACCCCCGCCCCACACGCCGCCCCCCACGCCCACACCCACGTCCCCCAACACGCCCCCACTCCCGCCCAATTATAGCCTCTTCACGTCTGAAGTCAGTGCAAGTATAAATGGTAGAAACCATTATTATTGACATCATACTGTTATTTATGACCGTCGGTGACATCACCACGCATATCCTTTCCTGGTAGGAGAGTTAGTCCTCGTTTTGGTATACTCTTAACTGACGCCAGAGGTATAGTAAAGTTTACAGGGTAAACCAGAGTCTGTCTGGAGAGGAAGCAGCTTAGTTTGAGGCATTGTTTGGTACAGAGCAACATGTTAACTTGAAAGAAATATGGCGATAGCGAAAGACGGTCTGGAGGTGGAGAAAGATGGATGATGTCACCATTAGCCAATAGGAGAGAGACAGGGCTGTGACATGGCAACAGCTGACAGTCGTTGATTGGCGGAGACCTCATTTGTGTGCAGAGGGTCAAGGAAGAGACACGCCTTTCGTCGCCATTCAAGTTTCGGCGAAGTGAGTTCGAAGTTTGAGTTCGAAGTGAGTTCCAAGAAGTGAGTTTTTCGAAGTGAGTTCGAAGAAGTGAGTTCTAATGGCAGCGGCGGGACAAGGCCGAGGAATAGTGATAGAAAGAAGAACTGTAGAAGAGAAGGGGGGCAGCTATGGTGTCAACCTCTATTCCGATACCCTGAAGCAGAGTCTGGGGAGCCAAGGTGGCGGACGCGCTTTGGAAGTGGTGGAAACCTGTGAATGTTTCGCGCCCAACGAGCGGACGTAGTGTTAGGTGTGCCAAGGAGCTTTGGCGCCTGTGTTGACCCCTCACACATACACACACGGCAGAAAAGCCTGTGTTGACCCCCCCACATACACACGTCAGAAAAACCTGTGTTGACCTCCCACACACACGTCAGAAAAAGTCTTGTGTGTGTGTGGTGGGGGTCAAAACTTATATTTGAGTGACTGACACAGTGGATGGAGGTGAGAGATTGTTTTCTTTGTTATAAACATTATTTGTGATTACCAAACCTACATGCAGCCAGATTAAACAGGACTGTAGAGAGGACAGCCTAGTGTTCAGAGGAGTTATCTGTCGTATCAAGAGGTCAGGAGTGGAGAGTGTCAAGACCGTGGCTATTTGCTTTTGGTGTGCTTATCATCCACGTTATTAGGCCGAAAACATATTATACTGTGTTGTAAAATTGAATGATATTTTATCGCGCGTAAACTTCTTGATCTGACGATACCAGTTAAGGGAAGTGCCACAGGATAGAACCTGGATGTAATGTTCCAGTAGAATAGAACTATACACAGATTCACATATGTGCTTATATTGGCAAGTGATTGTAACAAGCAAGTACATATTTTTATAGAGCAGGAGCCCACACTTATATCTGAGGAAGTGCACATGTGTTTAGAGTTGAATTAGGATATTCGACATATGTAGACGAGGCTGCAGTGGAACATCGAAAGGTTGATTTATAATAACTTCGCTTAATGTATCATTTATGTGTATTTCTTTACTTTAATAAATGTCAGTTTAATTGCTTTTCCCGTTGCCTCTGTGAATTTCCCTGTAAGAGAGACGATATATTGACCTACTTACTATACTAATGCTAAACAAACTGAAATGGGAACTGATGATGGCGCAAGGATTGAAAGGTCACTCTAGTACTTCACTACAACTTTAGACGCGGCCGTGGGGGATTCGTCAAAATAATATAGTATGTGTAGAAGCCGCTGTATCTTTCTGGTCTTCCTTCTTCTGTCTGTTCTATCTGCCTCTTCCTGCTTCAATCTGTTTCTTTCTGCTTCCATATCTCTCCTGCATTCACGTGCATCTTCCTGCCTCCATCTGTTTCTTTCTGCTTTCATTTGTCTCTTACTGCTTCTTCCTGCTTTTCTCCTGTCTTGTGCTTCCCGGTGTCTGCCGGTCCACAGGTATTACTGCCGTCTGTCTCAAGCTAACGTCAATTTCCCTCCCGACTCCTACCATCCGTCAGTGTCCGTCTAAAAGAGGTTATCCGTCTGTGTCCGTCCAAAAGAGGTCAATATTGTGGCCTCTTGAGGCGGCCAGAGCCTAAGGCTTCCATCTTCAGTTCCAAAATTGCTTCCTTCACTATCTCCCACGTTGCTTCATCTCTCCAACAGTGCTTTACCTCTCCCACAGTGCTTTACCCCTCCCACAGTGCTTTACTTCTCTCAGCTCCCACCACTCACATGGGTTCACTTTTCAAATATAATTAATTGATTTTCGGGCACATCATTCAAATGAAGTGCAATTAGCAGTACGATGCTAACCTTAGATCACTCTGTCCCGCAATTACCAATAACTCCTTCACAAATTCCGGTTCTAGGGATACCAGTCAATATACAACCTTCCCTTCTACAAGGTCACAACACCCCTTTCCTGTCGTGCTATCTGACCAGCAGACCTTAGTGGACCAGCAGATCTTAGTGGACCAGCAGCCCTCAGTGGACCAGAAGCCCTCAGTGGACCAGCAGCCCTCAGTGGACTAGCAGCCCTCAGTGGACCAGCAGCCCTCAGTGGACCAGCAGCCCTCAGTGGACCAGAAGCCCTCAGTGGACCAGCAGCCCTTAGTGGACCAGCAGACCTCAGTGGACCAGCAGACTTCAGTGGACCAGCAGACCTCAATGGACCAGAAGTCCTCAGTGGACCTGCAGTCCTCAGTGGACCAGCAGCCCTCAGTGGACCAGCAGCCCTTAGTGAACCAGCAGCCCTCAGTGGACCAGCAGACCTCAGTGGACCAGCAAACCTCAGTGGACCAGCAGCCCTCAGTGGATCAGAAGCCCTCAGTCGACCAGTAGCCCTCAGTTGACCAGCAGCCCTCAGTGGATCAGAAGCCCTCAGTCGACCAGCAGCCCTCAGTGGACCAGTAGCCCTCAGTGAACCAGTAGCCCTCAGTGGACCAGCAGCCCTCAGTGGACCAGCAGCCCTCAGTGGATCAGAAGCCCTCAGTCGACCAGCAGCCCTCAGTGGACCAGTAGCCCTCAGTGGACCAGTAGCCCTCAGTGGGCCAGCAGTCCTCAGTGGACCAGCAGCCCTCAGTGGACCAGCAGCCCTCAGTGGATCAGAAGCCCTCAGTCGACCAGCAGTCCTCAGTGGACCAGTAGCCCTCAGTGAACCAGTAGCCCTCAGTGGACCAGCAGCCCTCAGTGGACCAGCAGCCCTTAGTGAACCAGCAGCCCTCAGTGGACCAGCAGACCTCAGTGGACCAGCAAACCTCAGTGGACCAGCAGCTCTTAGTGAACCAGTAGCCCTCAGTGGACCAGCAGACCTCAGTGGACCAGCAAACCTCAGTGGACCAGCAAACCTCAGTGGACCAGTAGCCCTCAGTGGACCAGTAGCCCTCAGTGAACCAGTAGCCCTCAGTGGACCAGCAGCCCTCAGTGGACCAGCAGCCCTCAGTCGACCAGCAGCCCTCAGTGGACCAGTAGCCCTCAGTGGACCAGTAGCCCTCAGTGGACCAGCAGCCCTCAGTGGATCAGAAGCCCTCAGTCGACCAGCAGCCCTCAGTGGACCAGTAGCCCTCAGTGAACCAGCAGACCTCAGTGGACCAGCAGCCCTCAGTGGATCAGCAGACCTCAGTGGATCAGCAGCCCTCAGTGGACCAGCAGCCCTCAGTGGACCAGCAGACCTCAGTGGACCAGCAGCCCTCAGTGGATCAGCAGACCTCAGTGGACCAGCAGCCCTCAGTGGACCAGCAGCCCTCAGTGGACCAGCAGACCTCAGTGGACCAGCAGCCCTCAGTGAACCAGCAGCCCTCAGTGAACCAGCAGCCCTCAGTGGACCAGCAGCCCTCAGTGGACCAGCAGCCCTCAGTGGACCAGCAGCCCTCAGTGGACCAGCAGCCCTCAGTGAACCAGCAGCCCTCAGTGAACCAGCAGCCCTCAGTGGACCAGCAGCCCTCAGTGGACCAGCAGCCCTCAGTGGACCAGCAGCCCTCAGTGGACCAGCAGCCCTCAGTGGACCAGCAGCCCTCAGTGGACCAGCAGCCCTCAGAGGACCAGCAGCCCTCAGTGGACCAGCAGCCCTCAGTGGACCAGCAGCCCTCAGTGGACCAGCAGCCCTCAGTGGACCAGTAGCCCTCAGTGGACCAGCAGCCCTCAGTGGACCAGCAGCCCTCAGTGAACCAGCAGCCCTCAGTGGACCAGCAGCCCTCAGTGGACCAGTAGCCCTCAGTGGACCAGCAGCCCTCAGTGAACCAGCAGCCCTCAGTGGACCAGCAGCCCTCAGTGGACCAGCAGCCCTCAGTGAACCAGCAGCCCTCAGTGAACCAGCAGCCCTCAGTGAACCAGCAGCCCTCAGTGGACCAGCAGCCCTCAGTGGACCAGCAGCCCTCAGTGGACCAGCAGCCCTCAGTGGACCAGCAGCCCTCAGTGGACCAGCAGCCCTCAGTGAACCAGCAGCCCTCAGTGGACCAGCAGCCCTCAGTGGACCAGCAGCCCTCAGTGACCAGCAGCCCTCAGTGAACCAGCAGCCCTCAGTGAACCAGCAGCCCTCAGTGGACCAGCAGCCCTCAGTGGACCAGCAGCCCTCAGTGGACCAGTAGCCCTCAGTGGACCAGCAGCCCTCAGTGGACCAGCAGCCCTCAGTGGACCAGCAGCCCTCAGTGGACCAGCAGCCCTCAGTGGACCAGCAGCCCTCAGTGGACCAGCAGCCCTCAGTGGACCAGCAGACCTCAGTGGACCAGCAGCCCTCAGTGAACCAGCAGCCCTCAGTGAACCAGCAGCCCTCAGTGGACCAGCAGCCCTCAGTGGACCAGCAGCCCTCAGTGGACCAGCAGCCCTCAGTGGACCAGCAGCCCTCAGTGGACCAGCAGCCCTCAGTGAACCAGCAACAGGACTTTGGAATTCTCAATAGAGAAAACGTTAAATAATCCAAGTGTTTTCGTGTATCAACTTCACAGCTCTCTGATTATTTTCGTTTTTCTCTCTTAAGTGGACACTTACACATAAGTGGTTGGTTTAGGTCTACTATCTTGAGGTTATCTTGAGATGATTTCGGGGCTTTTTAGTGTCCCCGTGGCACGGTCCTCGACCAGGCCTCCACCCCCAAGAAGCAGCCCGTGACAGCTGACTAACACCCAGGTACCTGTTTTACTGCTAGGTAACAGGAGCATAGGGTGAAAGAAACTCTGCCCATTGTTTCTCGCCGGCGCCTGGGATCGAACCCAGGACCACAGGATCACAAGTCCAGCGTGCTGTCCGCTCGGCCGACCGGCTCCTACTAGCCGAGAGTAATAACCCATCCTCCTAAAATGATAGTACTTGCAGTAACAGTTTGGTAGAAAGTACTAATATGTAGTGATGGACCACCAGAAAGTTGACATTTTCTAATGTTGAACTTGGCCAAATGGAAACTTTTTTTTTTACCAGCAACATAAATATAGAACCTTTCCTAGTAACCTGAGGCCCAATACACACTATCGAAGGCCTGCTATATTATATCTATGTGCTATGCTAGGCCTAGAAATGTGTAAGTTTGGATTTAACTGTATTTGATCAGGATTCTATAATTTAAAATAACATAAAGTTAACTTTTGGTGGTCAATCGCTACATATTGGTACGTTCTACCAAAGTGTTACTGTAGGCACTATCATTAGTGAAGGATGGGTTGGCGTAACATGTATATTGCCCGGTTTAAACACTATTTACATGCCAAATTAAATGATCTACAATACAGGTTTCACCCAAGAATTGTAGTGATGGTGGTGGCCATGATATAAATGGTGGTTGCCACGGTAGTGACTGTAGGTGGTGGTGGTGGTGGTGCTGGTGGTGCTGGTGGTAGTGGTGGTGGTGCCTGCCCACGTATAGTCCACCTGTGTGGCTTTGAACACGATAGCGAGGCCGAGTCTGCCGATGGTCTGGTTTTAATGCCTTTGTTATCTTTGCTTAATCCGTCGCTGTGTGAGCGGTTCTCTTGATCCGCTGCTCGTACAGTCTGTTCATACTGGCTCCGGTGAATACATTTCCAGCAGACTGAAACACACACACACACACACACACACACACACACACACACACACAGGGGGTAATCACACAATGAGAGAAGGGGGCACAGGTGGAAACTGAGTACCCAAATGAGCCACAGACTTTAGAAAAAACTTTTTCAGTATCAGAGTAGTTAACAGATGAAAAGCATTAGGCAGTGATGTGGTGGAGGCTGACTCCATACGCAGTTTTAAATGTAGATATGATAGAGCCCAGTAGGCTCAGGAATCTGTACATCAGTTGATTGACAGTTGAGAGGCGGGACCAAAGAGTCACAGCTCAACCCCCGCAAGCACAACTAGGTGAGTACGGAACACAACTTGGTGAATACACACTAAACTCTTCTCCTAAGGCACACGGTAACTGGATAACATCAGTAGCATATGCAAGACTACCAAACAAGAACTGTAGCCGCACATCTCAATAAAGACTCTTTCCAAGCACTGTATTCCACATACGTCAGACCAAATCTTGAGTATGACCTGTGCCAGGAGGCGTGACTTAACAAGTGAGCATCAGAAGACATGTGTGGACGCATATTCCCAAAGAACATTTAAGGCATAAGAATTTACACACAAATAATTTTACTTGCAAGGTAAGTAATATTATTAAAAAAATATTAAACATTTTCCGCATGCCAATGCGCATTTTTCATGCCTTCTCTTCCCAAATGCCATTTATCAGGCTGAGAAGTGGGACCCAGCAGCCGAAGCCTAACTCCAATGAGCACAGAGGTGGCCAGGCAAGGACACCAGCACCCTTGTCGCCTTCATCACCTGTCACCTGTCACCTGTCTTCCTCTACTCCAGCGAGGAAAGACAATCAGTAAATGTTTCTTTTGTCACAGGTTAATGCCCACACCTGACTGGTCACACCTGGATGCTCACAGCTGACTGCCAACTTCTGATCACTCACACTGACTGGCCACGCTTGGCTCTTCACATATGACTGCCCACACTTGGCTGCTCACTTCTGACTGCCAACACCTGACCCCCCACATCTGACTGGCCACATCTGACTGGCCACACGTGGAGCAGAATTCCGGTCAGAAGGTATCAGACAGGGGAGGCAATCCCTCTGGAATTTGATGGAGTTAAAAGACTTTAGAGATGATATTACACGAAATATATCAGCAAAACCCCACATCAAAAGAAAATATTCAGCTGTATACCCAAAGTGAGAATAAAGAGGAGAGACATGATCACCACATACAAATTACTCCAGGGCAGAGAAGAACAGGCTACTTAAAATGGCTAATACACGAACAAGGGAGGACACAGAGAGAAACTAAAAGCCCAAATAAACCATAGAAGCATTAGAGAGATATTTTTTTGTATCAGGATACTGAACAGAAGGAATGGGCTACGAAGTGAGGCGGTCGAGATATAAATACAAATACAACATTACAAATAGATATGACAAAAGGAGCCCAATAGTCTCTGGGATCTATACATCAGTTGATTAACTGAAAAAAAGGGAGGGCCAAGAGCTGTAGTTCACCTTTCGCACATACAACTAGGTACTCACCTAGTAAGTATGTGACTTCCCACACCTGACTGCCCACACTTGACCGCATTATACTTTAGGACCAACACAAGGAACGCCACGATAATAGATGTGCGCCAAAGTATTGACCTTTGTCGATGTTCCACCAGCCTCTCCATCTTGTTAGACGGAGAGAGATCCCTCAATTCCCAGCCAAGGAACTTTTGGCAATCTCTATAATGACTCGCTAAGTGATCGCATCCAGCAGACTTGTCTCGCGAGAAGCTGCTGGAACGTCTGCACAACCCACTCCAGACATGTGGGATGCTGGATATCTTGAGTGATGGGATGCTGGATATCTTGCGAGGTGGGATGCTGGATATCTTGAGTGATGGGATGCTGGATATCTTGAGGGGGTGGGATGCTGGATATCTTGAGAGGTGGAATGCTGGATATCTTGAATGATGGTATGCTGGATATATTGAGTGACGGGATGTTGGATATCTTGAGGGGGTGGGATGCTGGATATCTTGATAGGTGGGACTCTGGTCATTTTAAGGCATTATGCTGGATATCTTTGATTGTATGCTGAATAAAGCATAAAAGAATAAAGCAGGTAAATAGTCACCTCCACAAAGTAAGGTAAATAACCATGTTTAGGCTTAAACCATAGATCTATTATCAGTTCATGAAAATATAACACAAAATGTTAATTTTTTATTGTTTTAAATAAATCTCACCGGCCCGCTAAAAAATTATATTATTTTTAATTACAACTGTCAAATTCAACAGAATTCATACACACAATTTAAATATTAAACGAATCGTTACACCCACAATGTCATTTATTAAATAAGCAACATATGTGGGTGTACATGTGTGTGTATATGTGAGTGTGTGTGTGTGTGTGTGTGTGTGTGTGTGTGTGTGTGTGTGTGTGTGTGTGTGTGTGTGTGTGTGTGTGTGTGTGTGTGTGTGTGTGTGTGTGTGTGTGTGTGTGTGTGTGTGTGTGTGTGTGTGTGTGTGTGTGTGTGTGTGTGTGTGAAGGAGTTTCACCTCCTGGGTTCGGGATTTTCAACTATCGAGTCTTGTAGTGACTCCTGATCATCGTATTTGGTCTCGTGTCAGTTGTTAAAACTATGGACAGATTCAGCTCCTGTTATTTCACCTTTTAACTTGTTCACCTAGCTTATTGCTTCTGGAGATTTCTGTTGCTCGTCTGATCAACTTCCATTCATCTTCTCTCGTTAGCTTCCTATTCAATTTAACCTTGTTATTTATCTATTTCATTGATGCCCGCGAGTATTTTGCATGTCAGGATCATATCACCTCTCATCTTTCTATGAGTGTTATTGGTGTCAGTTCCCTCAGTCTATCCTCGTAGGAGACAAAGTTTGGGGAGAGCCACCAGTTGGATATATGGAATAAGGAAGAAATACTGTTGCAAAAAGATTGCTAATTGCCAGTCATTTTGTTGTTGTGTAATTGAAGGAAGGTCGAGGTTGTCTAGGCAGTATTTCTTGAGATAATTTTGATCCAGGATAAGTCATAGAACATGTTCATATAGAATATTGAGGGTGCAAATTTATATTACTCCAGTTATTACAGTTAAATAGTAATTTATATAGTTTATATAGTTATTATGAAATGATTATGATTAAGACTGCTGTACTCGTGTTTAGTGCAGCCATTATTATAACGATTTGCATAAGTTGTTTCGAGTAAACTTTCTAAAACTAATTCTAAAGTAGTGTAGCAGCAGCAGCAACACTAGAGGCAGCAGATGTTGCTACTGACATGTAAGTACAGAGGACCGGCTCTAAACACTATGTACAACCTTACATAAACTCACATACCAGTGATAAACACACATCCACCGCTCCAGTAGCAAATAGCTGGCCAGCCAGAGGTTCAAGGCCCGCGCAGAAGCACCAATTATAAACATATACACGCAAGATCTGAGGTAGATTAGCAGGCAGCCGTCCCTGTGGCTGCTGTGGTAGGGAGGGTGGGGCGTAGTGGTAGGGAGGGTGGGGCGTCGTGGTAGGGAGGTGGGGCGTCGTGGTAGGGAGGGTGGGGCGTCGTGGTAGGGAGGGTGGGGCGTCGTGGTAGGGAGGGGGGGGCGTCGTGGTAGGGGGGGGGCGTCGTGGTAGGGAGGGTGGGGCGTCGTGGTAGGGAGGGTGGGGCGTCGTGGTAGGGAGGGGGAGCGTCGTGGTAGGGAGGGTGGGGTGTCGTGGTAGGGAGGGGGGGCGTCG
>NW_025553469.1:0-5000 GCF_020424385.1 Procambarus clarkii
AGTTAGGCTGTGTCATTGTTTTTTGTTCTAAGTTAGGCTGTGTCATTGTTTTTTTGTTCTAAGTTAGGCTGTGTCATTGTTTTTTTGTTCTAAGTTAGGCTGTGTCATTGTTTTTTGTTCTAAGTTAGGCTGTGTCATTGTTTTTTTGTTCTAAGTTAGGCTGTGTCATTGTTTTTTTGTTCTAAGTTAGGCTGTGTCATTGTTTTTTTGTTCTAAGTTAGGCTGTGTCATTGTTTTTTGTTCTGTTAGGCTGTTTTGTTCTAAGTTAGGCTGTGTCAGTTAGTTTTTGTTTTTTTTGTTCTAAGTTAGGCTGTGTCATTGTTTTTTGTTCTAAGTTAGGCTGTGTCATTGTTTTTTTGTTCTAAGTTAGGCTGTGTCATTGTTTTTTTGTTCTAAGTTACCCTGTGTCATTGTTTTTTGTTCTAAGTTACCCTGTGTCATTGTTTTTTTTGTTCTAAGTTAGGCTGTGTCATTGTTTTTTTGTTCTAAGTTAGGCTGTGTCATTGTTTTTTTTGGTTCTAAGTTACGCTATGTCATTTTTTTTCTAAGTTACGCTGTCATTTTTTTTGTTCTAAGTTATGCTATGTCATTGTTTTTTGTTCTAAGTTATACTATGTCATTGTTTTTTGTTCTAAGTTATGCTATGTCATTGTTTTTTTGTTCTAAGTTAGGCTATGGCATTGTTTTTTCTTCCTAAGTTATGCTGTCATGAATTTCTTAAGTTGGATTAAGAGAGTGGTGTCTTGCCCTAAGTTATGATCAAGTGTGTTAGTGCTTAAAGGAAGTTATAAAGTTTAGCTGACCTCAAGTTACGATAAGTTCACTAACTTTCCTTTAAATTTTAAATGACTTTAAAATAGCGCTGGATAAAGTGAATTTAGAATACTCTGGTGAGCCACAAAACTTTATAAAGTCGCAGAACTTTTTTAAAAACCCACAGAGCTTTAAAAAGCCACAGAGCTTTAAAAAGCCACAGAGCTTTAAAAAGCCACAGAACTTTATAAAGCCACAGAGCTTTAAAAAGCCACAGAACTTTAAAAAGCCACAGAGCTTTAAAAAGCCACAGAGCTTTAAAAAGCCACAGAGCTTTAAAAAGCTACAGAGCTTTAAAAAGCCACAGAGCTTTAAAAAGCCACAGAGCTTTAAAAAGCCACAGAGCTTTAAAAAGCCACAGAGCTTTAAAAAGCTACAGAGCTTTAAAAAGCCACAGAGCTTTATAAAGCCACAGAGCTTTAAAAAGCCACAGAGCTTTAAAAAGCTACAGAGCTTTAAAAAGCCGCAGAGCTTTAAAAAGCCACAGAGCTTTAAAAAGCTACAGAGCTTTAAAAAGCTACAGAGCTTTAAAAAACTACAGAGCTTTAAAAAGCTACAGAGCTTTAAAAAGCCGCAGAGCTTTAAAAAGCCACAGAGCTTTAAAAAGCCATAGAGCTTTATAAAGGTACAGAACTTTAAAAAGCCGCAGAGCTTTAAAAAGCCACAGAGCTTTAAAAAGCTACAGAGCTTTAAAAAGCCGCAGAGCTTTAAAAAGCCACAGAGCTTTAAAAAGCTACAGAGCTTTAAAAAGCCACAGAGCTTTAAAAAGCCACAGAGCTTTAAAAAGCCACAGAGCTTTAAAAAGCCACAGAGCTTTAAAAAGCCACAGAGCTTTAAAAAGCCACAGAGCTTTAAAAAGCCATAGAGCTTTATAAAGGTACAGAACTTTAAAAAGCCACAGAGCTTTAAAAAGCCACAGAGCTTTAAAAAGCCACAGAGCTTTAAAAAGCCACGGAGCTTTAAAAAGCCACAGAGCTTTATAAAGGTACAGAACTTTAAAACCGCTTTGTAACTTAAAAAAAGGCATAGAATTGAAGAAGAAAAAAAACTATAAAAGCCATAGAACTTAAAAAGTCATAGAGTTGACATAGAGTGACCTGACAGATCACGTGACACTGGCTCTACAATGCATGTGATACACACACACACACACACACACACACACACACATACACACACACATACACACACACACACACACACACACACACACACACACACACACACACACACACACACACACACACACACACACACATACACACAACACACACACACACACACACACACACACAACACACACACACACACACACACACACACACACACACACACCACACACACACACCACACACACACACACACACACACACACACACACACACACACACACACACACACACACACACACATACACACACACACACACACACACACACACACACACACACACACACACACACATACACACACACATACACACACACACACACACACACACACACACACACACACACATACATACACACACACACACACACACACACACACACACACACACACACACACACACACACACATACACGCACACAGGTACAGCACACGCAGGCTGGCCAACATACGAACGGCATTCAGAAACTTGTGTAAAGAATCATTCAGAACTTTGTATACCACATATGTCAGGCCAATCCTGGAGTATGCAGCCCCAGCAGGAGTCCATATCTAGTCAAGGATAAGACTAAACTGGAAAAGGTTCAAAGGTTTGCCACCAGACTAGTACCCGAGCTGAGAGGTATGAGCTACGAGGAGAGACTACGGGAATTAAACCTCACTTCGCTGGAAGACAGAAGAGTTAGGGGGGACATGATCACCACATTCAAGATTCTGAAGGGGATTGATAGGGTAGATAAAGACAGTCTATTTAACACAAGGGAACACGCACAAGGGGACACAGGTGGAAACTGAGTGCCCAAATGAGCCACAGAGATATTAGAAAGAACTTTTTTAGTGTCAGAGTGGTTGACAAATGGAATGCATTAGGGGGTGATGTGGTGGAGGCTGACTCCATACACAGTTTCAAGTGTAGATATGATAGAGCCCGATAGGCTCAGGAATCTGTACACCTGTTGATTGACGGTTGAGAGGCGGGACCAAAGAGCCAGAGCTCAACCCCCGCAAACACAACTAGGTTAGTACAACTAGGTGAGTACACACACACACACACACACACACACACACACACACACCGCTCGAAAGCCTGGCAGCGAAAAGCGCCTGGAGTGGTGGAGGGAGGGAGGGAGGTAGGTAGGAAGGGAGAGGGAGGGAGATAGAAAGAGGGAGAGAGAGAGAGACTTTTGTTACACAAGATGGCGTTCCTATTCTAGGACGAGCAAGAGTTAGAGTCGTCGCACTTAACACACTCCGGAGGTCTTCGAAGACCTGGGGCTTCCTCCATCACAACCCCTCCATCACAACCCCTCCATCACAACCCCTCCATCACTGTCCCTCCATCACAACCCCTCCATCACTACCCCTCCATCACTGTCCCTCCATCACAACCCCTCCATCACTGTCCCTCCATCACAACCCCTCCATCACTGTCCCTCCATCACAACCCCCTCCATCACTGTCCCTCCATCACAACCCCTCCATCACCCACTAAGACAAACGTCTCACTCTCAAGAACAGAGAAGTTCCTTACCCTGGACGTGTTCAGGACACAACTTTTACAGGTTCCTGCCGGAAGTATCGTAGCAGCTTCACGTATAATTATAACATCAGCTCTTAACGTGGATTGTTCCAGTTCAATACACGTGTTTTATTGGCCCCCATACACGTGTTTTACTGGCGTCCATACACGTGTTTTACTGGCCCCCATACACGTGTTTTATTGGCCCCCATACACGTGTTTTACTGGCGTCCATACACGTGTTTTACTGGCCCCCATACACGTGTTTTATTGGCCCCCATACACGTGTTTTACTGGCTCCCATACACGTGTTTTACTGGCCCCCATACACGTGTTTTACTGGCGTCCATACACGTGTTTTACTGGCGTCCATACACGTGTTTTACTGGCGCCATACACATGTTTTACTGGCCCCCATACACATGTTTTACTGGCCCCCATACACATGTTTTACTGGACCCCATACACATGTTTTACTGGACCCCATACACATGTTTCACTGGCCCCCATACACATGTTTTACTGGCCCCCATACACATGTTTTACTGGCCCCATACACGTGTTTTACTGGCGCCATACACATGTTTTACTGGCCCCCATACACATGTTTTACTGGACCACATACACATATTTACT
Source organism: Procambarus clarkii (assembly GCF_020424385.1). Taxonomy (NCBI): domain Eukaryota; kingdom Metazoa; phylum Arthropoda; class Malacostraca; order Decapoda; family Cambaridae; genus Procambarus; species Procambarus clarkii. The sequence goes on from NW_025553469.1 coordinate 4,139, forward strand.
GGACCCCATACACATGTTTCACTGGCCCCCATACACATGTTTTACTGGCCCCCATACACATGTTTACTGGCCCCCATACACATGTTTACTGGCCCCATACACATGTTTTACTGGCCCCCATACACGTGTTTTACTGGCCCCCATACACGTGTTTTACTGGCCCCCATACACATGTTTTACTGGCCCCCATACACATGTTTACTGGCCCCCGTACACATGTTTACTGGCCCCCATACACATGTTTACTGGCCCCCATACACATGTTTTACTTGACACATTTCACATTGATGAACAATGGACCTGCTAGTTCCAGTTTGCACTGTTCAACTTTCTTCAAAATCCTGCGGTAGTTCTCGTCTAATGACACTGTTAAGGGACCTATTTGATAACTCAAGATACCGTTCAACACTGTATTTACTGCAACCTTAGCAAGGGCGTCAACTTTCTTGCAAGACAATGTGAGAAGGACTTGACAACATTTTGATGTTTGCCCTCTTGTTAAGTATGGGGTAAAGTATTAAGTATAAGTATACGCACATACCCCTTGTTAAGTATGCGTATATATCTATGTCTGACTTCTGAGACAAGCACGTTATTACTTGATTGTAAACTATTTAATGCTAGCAGTGAGGGGAGGGAGGATTGTAAACTATATAATGCTAGCAGTGAGGAGAGGGAGGATTGTAAACTATATAATGCTAGCAGTGAGGGGAGGGAGGATTGTAAACTATATAATGCTAGCAGTGAGGGGAGGGAGGATTGTAAACTATATAATGCTAGCAGTGAGGAGAGGGAGGATTGTAAACTATATAATGCTAGCAGTGAGGGGAGGGAGGATTGTAAACTATATAATGCTAGCAGT
>NW_025553469.1:10000-30000 GCF_020424385.1 Procambarus clarkii
ATTACTCAATCTTCACGTCCTCTTCGAAAGGCAGCGAGATTGCAGAGCTTGAGAGACTCTAATCCCTGTCAGCTCTGTCTCAGCGAGTGCAAGAAACTTCTGGAACCGTCTCAGAGCAGAGAAACACAGGCAACTGGAATGACTGAGGCATTGATACCCTGGAAACACAAACCGTAACTGACCCTATTTTCCGCTTGTTACAACTTGTAATAAAGTTGTTACATCTTGGCTTAACGTGTTTATGACGTATTAGAACGTTGTTACAACTTGCTATATTGGTTGTTATAACTGGTTAGGAGGTGTTAAAACTTGTTCGAACGTTGTACCAACGTCGTAGTTTCGGTGTGTGTTTGGCGGGATACACTTTGCGTTAACATTTACAGTTCAAAATTACATTCAGTTTCAGATTCGGACGCAGGTTCGAATCCTCGTCACGGCCCTTGTGGATTTGTCAGCCCGTCCTCCAAACAAAGATCCAAAAGTGATTCCATGCACCCGCCAAACCCCCTGTTTATGAATGAAAAACGGTTTACACACGACTCACAACTGATTTCGTTCGAACACTTCCGGAACAAGTGCTTCACTGACGAGTTTTGTTCGAACCACAACGCTGTAAATGCTTCACCCACGTACTACAAATGCAAATAATCGCCAACAGAACCTAAACACCTAACCTAACCTATGCCAATATATGCACAATATGCTAATATATTATAATATTAATTTATATTTGAGAAAATTCTTGTTCTGAATGAACAGCATGTTAAAATTTATGAATGCGTCTGTGGGGTTGACCGCTGGATGGAATGGACTTGAGCCGAGGACGGGTTGGGATTTGTTCATTCAGTTTCAGCATCCGCTGAAGTTGCATTGTTTCATATGTTCATTGAAGTACCTTGTGTAGCTTCCGGTGATCAATAGCCTCGTAGCCCGGTCATCGACCAGACCTCCTCATTGCTGGACTGGTCAACCAGGCTGTTGGACGCGGCTGCTCGCAGCCTGATGTATGAGTCACAGCCTGGTTGATCAGGTATCTTTTGGAGGTGCTTATCCAGTTCTCTCTTGAACACCGTGAGGAGCATAACTGTGGAGATGGACTCACAGTAGATGACCCGGATTTGACTGTGTTGACTATTACACTCCGCGTTCTGTTCCGGGAGCATCCCAGACACTGCCTTAATCGACTGAGCTACGACAGGGTAAAAGGGTTGAAACCGTTTGTGCCTCGGAGAGGCTACGGGACCCAGTAAGTTCAGTAGAACTTCGGTTTCAACCCTTTTACCCTGTCGTAGCTCAGTCGATTAAGGCAGTGTCCGGGATGCTCCCGGACGCAGGTTCGAATCCTCGTCACGGCCCTTGTGGATTTGTTCATCCATTTCCCTACTTTGTCAGGAATTCTATTTGTCGAAAGCTTTTTCAAAGTATATTACATCTGCGTGTTGTTTGTCTCCCGTAACACGTGGGGCCATGTCAGAGTGGTCCAGCAACTGTGAGAGGCAGGAGCGCCCTCACCTGAACCCGTGTTGGCCACGGTGGTGGAGATGTCATGTGACTTGTAATCTTACTTCTTACCACTCTTTCCAAGAACTTTATGATGTGTGACGTTAAGAGATGTTGGTCTATAATGCTTTTGTATCTGCTCTAGTACCTCCTTTGTGTAGTGGCGCGATCTCTCCTGTTTTAAGTATGTCAGGGATGACGCCAGTATCTAGGCCCCGTCTACAAATGATGTTTAGGGGGAAAAGATTTAACAGGAGTCCAGGATTTAACAGGAGCAGTCCTAATTTAACAGGATTTAACAGGAGTTCATACGACGTGTTCAGTTCTGAGTGAACGACCTTCAGCGTATTGGGGCGCCACACAACTGGTCAGCGACTGATAGAACATTTTGATATAAAATGGTTCACGGTGCTGAGTTTGACAACTTGACAGCTTGAAAGTTTGACAGTTTGACAGCTTGACAGTTTGACAGCTTGACAGTTTGACAGCTTCCTGTGCTGGTCCAGCAGGGAATTTTTTTTTTTCACGCTGAGCTAAAGTTTTCTGGTTAACTCTTGCTTGTAGGCTGACGAACCAGCCTTGATACTGACACGTGCCAATCTTGACACTAACCAGCCTTGACATTTACTATTCATTTGGAAGCCTCAGGGTCCCTAGAGGGTTCAGTGGAAACCCAGGATGTATCATTTTTACCATGGGGTGGAGCAGGGATCGAATCCCCTTCATGAGCACTACTGGTTTTCACACGAAAATTATTTTCAAATTCGTCACACATCTTTCTCTGTGATGAAAGAAATTCTTTCAGCGAATGAAGATGTCTATAGTGTTTAGTAGAGGTGACTAGACAATGGAATGTTTACCTTGGGGTTACCTTGGGGGTTACCTTGGGGTTACCTTGGGGTTACCTTGCGATGATTTCGGGGCTCAACGTCCCCGCGACCCGGTCCTTGACCAGGCCTCCTCGTTGCTGGACTGGTCAGCACATGAAAGCTGACCTAGAGAGGGACGGTGACAGAGCTGACCTAGAGAGGGACGGTGACAGAGCTGACCTTGAGAGGGACGGTGACAGAGCTGACCTAGAGAGGGACGGTGACAGAGCTGACCTAGAGAGGGACGGTGACAGAGCTGACCTAGAGAGGGACGGTGATAGAGCTGACCTAGAGAGGGACGGTGACAGAGCTGACCTAGAGAGGGACGGTGACAGAGCTGACCTAGAGAGGGACGGTGATAGAGCTGACCTAGAGAGGGACGGTGATAGAGCTGACCTAGAGAGGGACGGTGATAGAGCTGACCTAGAGAGGGACGGTGACACAGCTGACCTAGAGAGGGACGGTGACAGAGCTGACCTAGAGAGGGACGGTGATAGAGCTGACCTAGAGAGGGACGGTGACAGAGCTGACCTAGAGAGGGACGGTGACAGAGCTGACCTAGAGAGGGACGGTGATAGAGCTGACCTAGAGAGGGACGGTGACAGAGCTGACCTAGAGAGGGACGGTGACAGAGCTGACCTAGAGAGGGACGGTGACAGAGCTGACCTAGAGAGGGACGGTGACAGAGCTGACCTAGAGAGGGACGGTGACAGAGCTGACCTAGAGAGGGACGGTGACAGAGCTGACCTAGAGAGGGACGGTGATAGAGCTGACCTAGAGAGGGACGGTGATAGAGCTGACCTAGAGAGGGACGGTGACACAGCTGACCTAGAGAGGGACGGTGACAGAGCTGACCTAGAGAGGGACGGTGACAGAGCTGACCTAGAGAGGAACGGTGATAGAGCTGACCTAGAGAGGGACGGTGACACAGCTGACCTAGAGAGGGACGGTGACACAGCTGACCTAGAGAGGGACGGTGATAGAGCTGCCCTAGAGAGGGACGGTGACAGAGCTGACCTAGAGAGGGACAGTGACAGAGCTAACCTAGAGAGGGACGGTGATAGAGCTGACCTAGAGAGGGACGGTGACACAGCTGACCTAGAGAGGGACGGTGACACAGCTGACCTAGAGAGGGACGGTGACACAGCTGACCTAGAGAGGGACGGTGACACAGCTGACCTAGAGAGGGACGGTGATAGAGCTGACCTAGAGAGGGACGGTGACACAGCTGACCTAGAGAGGGACGGTGACACAGCTGACCTAGAGAGGGACGGTGATAGAGCTGACCTAGAGAGGGACGGTGACACAGCTGACCTAGAGAGGGACGGTGACACAGCTGACCTAGAGAGGGACGGTGACAGAGCTGACCTAGAGAGGGACAGTGACAGAGCTGACCTAGAGAGGGACGGTGATAGAGCTGACCTAGAGAGGGACGGTAAAGCTGGATCCCGTAAACGACCAATTCTACCATGCGGCTCGTTTGTCTCCCCGTGACGTCACGCTCAACGACGTCACTGACGTATAGGGCTGGACAGACGTGACGTCACGTGGACCGGCTGGTGGCTAGGGGACAGTCTTGGTGACCAGGAGTAAGCCACAGCCCCGGATAGATGGCCAGGCACGTGGCCGAATGAAACAGCTGTTCTTTGTTGACATGTGGCGTAGTAAAACAGCTGTTCTTTGTTGACATTTTGGGGCAAACTGAAGTATTTGCCTCTTCCAACCAACCCTTCATTGTTAACGCGTAGTTCACTCAGGTAAACTAGCCCAACTACTGGGGTCATTGGGGGCCATTGATCCCGGGAAGCTACACAAGGTTGCCACAAGGTGGGTAGGTAACTACACACAGAGATCACACTAACGTGATGCATCATATGAACAAAGCCACAAGGGCCGTGACGAGGATTCGAACCTGCGTCCGGGAGCATCCCAGACACTGCCTTCATCGACTGAGCTACGACAGGGTAAATGAGCTCTTACCCTGTCGTAGCTCAGTCGATTACGGCAGTGTCTGGGATGCTCCCGGACGCAGGTTCGAATTCTCGTCACGACCCTTGTGAATTTGTTCGTGTGGGTAGGTAACTTGGTTACAGTTGGTTATACATTTTGGGTTGCATTGGTTATCTTAAGTGTCTGGTATCTGGGTGTTGCATGTAGTTCTTTACTCTTTATCCTTGCACTACTGCTCGTCATGGGGGTTTTGGTCAACTTTAGCGGTTTCCCCCAACCCGTCCTCGACTCGAGTCCATTCCATCCAGCGGTCGACCCCACAGACGCATTCATAAATGTTTATATGCTGTTCATTCAAAACGGGAATTTTCTCAAATATAAATTATTATATTAGCATATTGTGCATATATAGTCATAGGTTCGGTTAGGTGTTTAGGTTCTGTTGGCGATTATTTGTATTTGTAGTACGTGGGTGAAGCATTTACAGCGTTGTGGTTCGAACAACAGTCGTCAGTGAAGCACTTGTTCCGGAAGTGTTCGGACGCTGGTGTCCGAACAAACCGAAATCATCGCAAGGTAACCGCAAAGTTACGTTATCACAGCCCGTCCTCCAAACACCCAAAAGTCATTCCATGCACCCGCCCTCCCCCCCCCAGGTGTTTATGAATGAAAAGCGGTTTACACACGACTCACAACTGCTGACGTTCGAACATATCCGGAACAAGTGCTTCACTGACGAATTTTGTTCGAACCACAACGCTGTAAATGCTTCACCCACGTACTACAAATGGAAATAATCGCCAACAGAACCTAAACACCTAACCTAACCTATGCCTATATATGCACAATATGCTAATATATTATAATATTAATATATACTTGAGAAAATTCCCGTTTTGAATGAACAGCATGTTAAAATTTATGAATGCGTCTGTGGGGTCGACCGCTGGATGTAATGGACTCAAGTCGAGGACGGGTTGCTTATAAGCACCACCAAGCAATACCTGATCAACCTGGCTGTGATTCAGACGTCAGGCTTCGAGCAACAGCCTCCAACATTCTGGTTGACCAGACGCCCAACTGGGAGGCCTTGTCGGAGACCGGGCCGCGGGGCCGTTTGATCCCTGGAAGCTACACAAGGCAGGTAGAGGTAATGTTATAGTGGTTTTATGATGATTCCTCTATACTTCATGTTTGGCCAGCAGGGTTGGGTGGGGGTCGAGTAAGGCCCGAGTGTACATTGTCTTGTCGACTAGACAACCAGTTAGCCTTTTGTACATTGTATTTCTGTTGTATTTTAATGCATGTGTGAAGATCAGGTTGCTGTAGTACTCTCCTAATGTCCGAGATATTATACCTCAGTTGTAACAGTGTCTTAAGGCAGGATCCGCTGGATTGTTTCAATCGCAGGGCAGACATTGGTGCATATGAATAGGAGGGAGGGATGGAATTATGAGAGGAAAGCGCCAAGCCATTACGACTATATAGCACTGGGAAGGGGTCAGGATAAGGATTTGGGATGGGACGGTGGGGAAGGAATGGTGCCAAACTACGTGGATATTCGGGGATTGAACACCGACCTGCATTAAGCGAGACCGTCGCTCTACCGTCCAGCCCAAGTGGTTGTATAGTCTTTTAATCCTGTTCTATCTACCATATGGTTGATACCTGGTTGATGGGGTTCTGGGAGTTGTTCTACTCACCAAGCCCGGCCAGAGGCCAGGCTTGACTTGTGAGAGTTTGGTCCACCAGGCTGTTGCTTGGAGCGGCCCGCAGGCCCACATACCCGCGCGCGTTTGTATGACAAATAATAAATCAAATGGTACTGTCTTGCCGTTCCACTTCGTTATTGAATGTTGCCTGAATGTTGTAGACAGAGGCGGGTTCCACATGAACTTAGTGCATTACCATCATCTTGACGAGGATTTCATACCATTTCTTCGACTTCTCTGCGCTTCCAGCTTCCACCTGTGTCCTCCTGACTAATGTCCCTAAGTTTAAAGACTGTCCTGGTGTACTTTGGCTCTTTCTCTCGATATATTTGATGTTGTGATCATGTCTCCTCCAGAGCTGTGAGGTCCAGGTCTCTTAACCTACCCTCCAGCTCAACTCTCCTAGCCCCTGGCACTAACCTCATTATAAAGACGGTCAGGGTGGGGGGAGGGGGGGGTAGGCAGGGCCATTATGAGAGTGGGGAGGAAGGGAGGGGGTGGGTAAGGGAGGGGGTGGGTAAGGGAGGGAGAAGTGTCAGGGCAGAGTGCCATGGAGGGGTGCCAGGGTGCCAGTCTGGCATCCCATCAAAACTGTGCCTCACTCGTCTGGTGCCAACGGGTGCCAACACCACTCCTCCTCCTCCACACCACAAGTCAATAGAAAAATATACTCCATTATAATATAACTTGACCCGTCATATTAGTACAGAGAAGAGGTGAGAGAGAGTGACACAGAGCAGAGTGTGTTACACAGAGCAGAGAGAGTGTTACATAGAGCTGAGAGAGTGTTACACAGAGCAGAGAGAGTGTTACATAGAGCTGAGAGTGTTACACAGAGCAGAGAGAGTGTGACACAGAGCAGAGAGAGTGTGACACAGAGCTGAGAGAGTGTGGGAAGCAGAGGAACCGTAGTGGAAATTGGGACAAAGTGGAAGTGATCACTACAACGAAGGTGAAGGTATAGTCATCAATAAGAGATGAGGAGAGAACGTTGTGTACACAGACTCATGGGTAGCTGTGTACACAGACTCATGGGTAGCTGTGTACACAGACTCATGGGTAGCTGTGTACACAGACTCATGGGTAGCTGTGTACACAGACTCATGGGTAGCTGTGTACACAGACTCATGGGTAGCTGTGTACACACACTCATGGGTAGCTGTGTACACACACTCATGGGTAGCTGTGTACACAGACTCATGGGTAGCTGTGTACACACAGAAACGGACATAGGGTCACACACTTGGCTAACATAAGAACTGCCTTTAGAAACTTGTGTAAGGAATCGTTCAGGACCCTGTATACCACGTATGTCAGACCAATCCTGGAGTATGCAGCTCCAGCCTGGAGTCAATGCTTAGTCAAACACAAGACGAAGTTAGAGAATATTCAGTGATATGCCACCAGACGAGTTCCAGAACTGAGAGGTATGAGCTACGAGGAAAGGCTACGGGAGCTAAACCTCACGTCCCTGGAAAACAGAAGAGTAAGGGGAGACATGATAACCACCTATAAAATTCTCAGGGGAATTGACAGATTGGACAAAGATAAACTATTCAGCACGGGTGGGACACGAACAAGGGGACACAGGTGAAAACGTAGTACTCAGATGAGCCACAGAGACGTTAGAAAGAACTTTTTCAGTGTCAGAGTAGTTAACAGGTGGAATGCATTAGGCAGTAATGTGGTGGAGGCTGACTCCATACACAGTTTCAAGTGTAGATATGATAGAGCCCAATAGGCTCAGGAATCTGTACACCAGTTGATGTATGTGTGTGTGTGTGTGTGTGTGTGTGTGTGTGTGTGTACACCAAACACAGGGAGGCAGTCAGGACCTCCGACCAATCACCAGGTAACATGCAAATGTGTAATAACATAAGACCTAAGACCAGCGACGTCGTAGACCAGCGACGTCGTAGACCAGCGACGTCGTAGACCAACGACGTCGTACGCCAGCGACGTCGTAGACCAGGACGTTCCTCCCCCGTAATAAATAAAGACCCTGCCAAGCGGGGAACACTAATTTTGGTCACTAAATTAGGCGAGGGTAGAGGATTTATCCTTGTTTAATACACCCACACACGCACACGCACGCGCACGCACACGCACACACGCACACGCACGCACACACACACAGGTTCAGAGGTTTGCAACGAAACTCGTCCCAGAGCTACGAGGGATGGGGTATGAGGAGCGCCTGAGGGAACTGTGCCTTACGACACTAGAAAGAAGAAGGGAGAGGGGGGACATGATAGGAACGTATAAGATACTCAGAGGGATTGACAGAGTGGACATAGACGAAATGTTCACACGGAATAGTAACAGAACGAGGGGACATGGATGGAAACTTGAAACTCAGATGAGTCACAGAGATGTTAGGAAGTTTTCTTTTAGCGTGAGAGTAGTGGGGAAATGGAATGCACTTCAGGAACAGGTTGTGGAAGCAAATACTATTCATAATTTTAAAACCAGGTATGATAGGGAAATGGGACAGGAGTCATTGCTGTAAACAACCGATGCTCGAAAGGCGGGATCCAAGAGTCAATGCTCGATCCTGCAGTAGGTGAGTACAACTAGGTGAGTACACACGCACACGCACATTTGGCCTCGCGGCTGAGTACCCAGCGCTCGGGGGGTCATAGTCCTAAGGGCCAGGGTTCGACTCCCGGCCGAGGCGGAAACAAATGGGCAGAGTTTCTTTCACCTTGATTCCCCTGTTCACCTAGCAGTAAATAGGTACCTGGGAGTTAGTCAGCTGCTCGGGCTAGCATTCTGAGTGTGTGTGTTAGAGAGAAACAAATGTAGTAGACACAATAGTATATAAATTAGACCGCTCATAAAGGCGGGGCCCAGGAGCTAACAGCTCGATTCTGCAGGCACAAGGTGCAAAGACACACCAGGAGGAAGAAAGATCCTATACATAGGATAGTTCCATAGGAGTTATACAATTGAATAACAATCGTATAGTGTTATTTTGTATTATATATATGTATGGTATTTTATTATGTATAGTATTATATAAGTTGTATTATACAACTGTATAGTTGCAAAGGATGATACAACACTAGTTTGTAGCCTTGTCTATGTCAGATATGAGAGGAAAAAGTGCTGTAGCAAGGACAGTACATGGAAGGGAGGGAGGGAGGGAGAGAGAGAGAGAGAGAGAGAGAGAGAGAGAGGAGGGAGAGAGAGAGAGAGATTGTCCTACATTGCTCGTCTGACAAAGATTTATGGAAGAGCGAGCAAGGTAAAGAGCCAAGGGATGAGGGAGAGAGGGAGAGAGAGAGAGATAAAGGAGGGAGAAGGAGAGAGAGAAAGAGAGAAGAAAGAGAAGGGGAAACATGATAACGAGGGAGACAGGCGAAAGAAGGAAATAATTACGCGATAAGGAAAAAATTATTCCAAAATAGCGAGAAGTGACAAAGAATAGTGCTTGAAGAGAGACTGAAAGAACTAGACGTGACGACACTAGAAAAAACATGAAGTAGAAGAGAGGAGACATGATAGAGACGTATAAAATACTTAAGGAAATTGACAAGAGCGGTAATTAAAAGACTAAATGTTCGCAATGACTACCAACGGAGCAAGAAGATATAGATGGAAAGCTTAAAAAGCAAATAATTCACGGAGATGTTACGAAATTGCCTCGTAGGCCTGATCGAGGACCGGGCCGCGGGGCCGCTGTGCCCCGAAATCATCGCAAAGTAATCAAAGTAGTGAGGAGAACTCGAATAATAATTAAAAAAGTATATAATAAATATCCCAGGAGTTATTGCAATGGAACACAGGCGGCTAAAAAAGGTCGGGGTCCAAGAACTAAGCTCGATCCCGCAGGTACAAGCATGTGTGCACTCACCCACACGCACAAACTCCTCCCAACAAACGCAATTTGCTCCATTGTGTAAATCTTGGGGAAGCTACCAGCGCCTCGTTACCATGGAGATGGTTTTGATAATCCACCACCCCAAGCTTCACCCAATATTACCAGCCACCTGCCCCAAGCTTCACCCAATATTACCAGCTTCCTGCCCCAAGCTTCACCCAATATTAGCAGCTTCCTGCCCCAAGCTTCACCAATATTACCAGCTTCCTGCCCCAAGCTTCACCCAATATTACCAGCTTCCTGCCCCAAGCTTCACCCAATATACCAGCTTCCTGCCCCAAGCTTCACCCAATATTACCAGCTTCCTGCCCCAAGCTTCACCCAATATTAGCAGCTTCCTGCCCCAAGCTTCACCCAATATTACCAGCTTCCTGCCCCAAGCTTCACCCAATATTACCAGCTTCCTGCCCCAAGCTTCACCCAATATTAGCAGCTTCCTGCCCAAGCTTCACCCAATATTACCAGCTTCCTGCCCCAAGCTTCACCCAATATTACCAGCTTCCTGCCCCAAGCTTCACCCAATATTACCAGCTTCCTGCCCCAAGCTTCACCCAATATTACCAGCTTCCTGCCCCAATTACCAGACCTGCCCAAGCACCCAATATTACCAGCTTCCTGCCCCAAGCTTCACCCAATATTACCAGCCACCTGCCCCAAGCTTCACCCAATATTACCAGCCACCTGCCCCAAGCTTCACCCAATATTACCAGCTTCACCCAATATTACCAGCTTCCTGCCCCAAGCTTCACCCAATATTACCAGCCACCTGCCCCAAGCTTCACCCAATATTACCAGCCACCTGCCCCAAGCTTCACCCAATATTACCAGCCACCTGCCCCAAGCTTCACCCAATATTACCAGCCACCTGCCCCAAGCTTCACCCAATATTACCAGCTTCCTGCCCCAAGCTTCACCCAATATTACCAGCCACCTGCCCCAAGCTTCACCCAATATTACCAGCCACCTGCCCCAAGCTTCACCCAATATTACCAGCCACCTGCCCCAAGCTTCACCCAATATTACCAGCTTCCTGCCCCAAGCTTCACCCAATATTAGCAGCCACCTGCCCCAAGCTTCACCCAATATTAGCAGCCACCTGCCCCAAGCTTCACCCAATATTACCAGCCACCTGCCCCAAGCTTCACCCAATATTAGCAGCTTCCTGCCCCAAGCTTCACCCAATATTACCAGCCACCTGCCCCAAGCTTCACCCAATATTACCAGCTTCCTGCCCCAAGCTTCACCCAATATTAGCAGCTTCCTGCCCCAGCTTCCTACCAGCCCCAAGCTTCACCCAATATTACCAGCTTCCTGCCCCAAGCTTCACCCAATATTACCAGCTTCCTGCCCCAAGCTTCACCCAATATTACCAGCTTCCTGCCCCAAGCTTCACCCAATATTAGCAGCTTCCTGCCCCAAGCTTCACCCAATATTACCAGCTTCCTGCCCCAAGCTTCACCCAATATTACCAGCTTCCTGCCCCAAGCTTCACCCAATATTACCAGCTTCCTGCCCCAAGCTTCACCCAATATTAGCAGCTTCCTGCCCCAAGCTTCACCCAATATTAGCAGCTTCCTGCCCCAAGCTTCACCCAATATTAGCAGCTTCCTGCCCCAAGCTTCACCCAATATTAGCAGCTTCCTGCCCCAAGCTTCACCCAATATTACCAGCTTCCTGCCCCAAGCTTCACCCAATATTACCAGCTTCCTGCCCCAAGCTTCACCCAATATTACCAGCTTCCTGCCCCAAGCTTCACCCAATATTACCAGCTTCCTGCCCCAGCTTCACCCAATATTACCAGCTTCCTGCCCCAAGCTTCACCCAATATTACCAGCTTCCTGCCCCAAGCTTCACCCAATATTAGCCACCTGCCCCAGCTTCACCTGCCCCAAGCTTCACCCAATATTCACCCAATATTAGCAGCCACCTGCCCCCAAGCTTCACCCAATATTACCAGCTTCCTGCCCCAAGCTTCACCCAATATTACCAGCACCTGCCCCAAGCTTCACCCAATATTACCAGCTTCCTGCCCCAAGCTTCACCCAATATTACCAGCCACCTGCCCCAAGCTTCACCCAATATTAGCAGCTTTGCCACCCCCCTGCACCCAAGCTTCACCCAATATTAGCCCCAGCTTCCTGCCCCAAGCTTCACCCAATATTAGCAGCTTCCTGCCCCAAGCTTCACCCAATATTACCAGCTTCCTGCCCCAAGCTTCACCCAATATTACCAGCTTCCTGCCCCAAGCTTCACCCAATATTACCAGCCACCTGCCCCAAGCTTCACCCAATATTACCAGCTTCCTGCCCCAAGCTTCACCCAATATTAGCAGCTTCCTGCCCCAAGCTTCACCCAATATTACCAGCTTCCTGCCCCAAGCTTCACCCAATATTACCAGCTTCCTGCCCCAAGCTTCACCCAATATTAGCAGCTTCCTGCCCCAAGCTTCACCCAATATTAGCAGATTCCTGCCCCAAGCTTCACCCAATATTAGCAGCTTCCTGCCCCAAGCTTCACCCAATATTAGCAGCTTCCTGCCCCAAGCTTCACCCAATATTAGCAGCTTCCTGCCCCAAGCTTCACCCAATATTAGCAGCCACCTGCCCCAAGCTTCACCCAATATTACCAGCTTCCTGCCCCAAGCTTCACCCAATATTAGCAGTTTCCTGCCCCAAGCTTCACCCAATATTAGCAGCTTCCTGCCCCAAGCTTCACCCAATATTAGCAGCTTCCTGCCCCAAGCTTCACCCAATATTAGCAGCTTCCTGCCCCAAGCTTCACCCAATATTACCAGCTTCCTGCCCCAAGCTTCACCCAATATTAGCAGCTTCCTGCCCCAAGCTTCACCCAATATTACCAGCTTCCTGCCCCAAGCTTCACCCAATATTAGCAGCTTCCTGCCCCAAGCTTCACCCAATATTACCAGCTTCCTGCCCCAAGCTTCACCCAATATTACCAGCCACCTGCCCCAAGCTTCACCCAATATTAGCAGCCACCTGCCCCAAGCTTCACCCAATATTACCAGCTTCCTGCCCCAAGCTTCACCCAATATTAGCAGCCACCTGCCCCAAGCTTCACCCAATATTACCAGCTTCCTGCCCCAAGCTTCACCCAATATTACCAGCTTCCTGCCCCAAGCTTCACCCAATATTACCAGCTTCCTGCCCCAAGCTTCACCCAATATTACCAGCCTTCCTGCCCCAAGCTTCACCCAATATTAGCAGCTTCCTGCCCCAAGCTTCACCCAATATTACCTGCCCCAGCTTCCTGCCCCAAGCTTCACCCAATATTAGCAGCTTCCTGCCCCAAGCTTCACCCAATATTAGCAGCTTCCTGCCCCAAGCTTCACCCAATATACCAGCTTCCTGCCCCAAGCTTCACCCAATATTAGCAGCTTCCTGCCCCAAGCTTCACCCAATATTACCAGCCACCTGCCCCAAGCTTCACCCAATATTACCAGCCACCTGCCCCAAGCTTCACCCAATATTACCAGCTTCCTGCCCCAAGCTTCACCCAATATTACCAGCCAGCTTCCTGCCCCAAGCTTCACCCAATATTAGCAGCTTCCTGCCCCAAGCTTCACCCAATATTACCAGCCTCCTGCCCCAAGCTTCACCCAATATTACCAGCCACCTGCCCCAAGCTTCACCCAATATTACCAGCCACCTGCCCCAAGCTTCACCCAATATTAGCAGCTTCCTGCCCCAAGCTTCACCCAATATTAGCAGCTTCCTGCCCCAAGCTTCACCCAATATTAGCAGCTTCCTGCCCCAAGCTTCACCCAATATTACCAGCTTCCTGCCCCAAGCTTCACCCAATATTACCAGCCACCTGCCCCAAGCTTCACCCAATATTAGCAGCTTCCTGCCCCAAGCTTCACCCAATATTACCAGCTTCCTGCCCCAAGCTTCACCCAATATTACCCAGCTTCCTGCCCCAAGCTTCACCCAATATTAGCAGCTTCCTGCCCCAAGCTTCACCCAATATTACCAGCCACCTGCCCCAAGCTTCACCCAATATTAGCAGCTTCCTGCCCCAAGCTTCACCCAATATTACCAGCTTCCTGCCCCAAGCTTCACCCAATATTACCAGCCACCTGCCCCAAGCTTCACCCAATATTAGCAGCTTCCTGCCCCAAGCTTCACCCAATATTAGCAGCTTCCTGCCCCAAGCTTCACCCAATATTACCAGCCACCTGCCCCAAGCTTCACCCAATATTACCAGCTTCCTGCCCCAAGCTTCACCCAATATTACCAGCCACCTGCCTGCCCCAAGCTTCACCCAATATTAGCAGTTTCCTGCCCCAAGCTTCACCCAATATTAGCAGTTTCCTGCCCCAAGCTTCACCCAATATTAGCAGCTTCCTGCCCCAAGCTTCACCCAATATTACCAGCCACCTGCCAAGCCTCACCCAATATTACCAGCTTCTGCCCCAAGCTTCACCCAATATTAGCAGCTTCCTGCCCCAAGCTTCACCCAATATTAGCAGCCACCTGCCCCAAGCTTCACCCAATATTAGCAGCTTCCTGCCCCAAGCTTCACCCAATATTAGCAGCTTCCTGCCCCAAGCTTCACCCAATATTAGCAGCCACCTGCCCCAAGCTTCACCCAATATTAGCAGCTTCCTGCCCCAAGCTTCACCCAATATTAGCAGCTTCCTGCCCCAAGCTTCACCCAATATTAGCAGCCACCTGCCCCAAGCTTCACCCAATATTAGCAGCTTCCTGCCCCAAGCTTCACCCAATATTACCAGCCACCTGCCCCAAGCTTCACCCAATATTACCAGCCACCTGCCCCAAGCTTCACCCAATATTACCAGCCACCTGCCCCAAGCTTCCTGCCCCAAGCTTCACCCAATATTACCAGCCACCTGCCCCAAGCTTCACCCAATATTAGCAGCCACCTGCCCCAAGCTTCACCCAATATTAGCAGCTTCCTGCCCCAAGCTTCACCCAATATTAGCAGCTTCCTGCCCCAAGCTTCACCCAATATTAGCAGCTTCCTGCCCCAAGCTTCACCCAATATTAGCAGCTTCCTGCCCCAAGCTTCACCCAATATTAGCAGCCACCTGCCCCAAGCTTCACCCAATATTAGCAGCTTCCTGCCCCAAGCTTCACCCAATATTACCAGCCACCTGCCCCAAGCTTCACCCAATATTAGCAGCCACCTGCCCCAAGCTTCACCCAATATTAGCAGCTTCCTGCCCCAAGCTTCACCCAATATTAGCAGCCACCTGCCCCAAGCTTCACCCAATATTAGCAGCTTCCTGCCCCAAGCTTCACCCAATATTAGCAGTTTCCTGCCCCAGCTTCACCCAATATTACCAGCCCTGCCCCAAGCTTCACCCAATATTACCTGCCCCAGCTTCACCTGCCCCAAGCTTCACCCAATATTACCAGCCACCTGCCCCAAGCTTCACCCAATATTAGCAGTTTCCTGCCCCAAGCTTCACCCAATATTAGCAGTTTCCTGCCCCAAGCTTCACCCAATATTCACCCAATATTACCAGCCACCTGCCCCAAGCTTCACCCAATATTAGCAGCTTCCTGCCCCAAGCTTCACCCAATATTACCAGCCACCTGCCCCAAGCTTCACCCAATATTACCAGCCACCTGCCCCAAGCTTCACCCAATATTACCAGCCACCTGCCCCAAGCTTCACCCAATATTACCAGCCACCTGCCCCAAGCTTCACCCAATATTAGCAGCTTCCTG
The DNA here is from genome assembly GCF_020424385.1 of Procambarus clarkii. Taxonomy (NCBI): domain Eukaryota; kingdom Metazoa; phylum Arthropoda; class Malacostraca; order Decapoda; family Cambaridae; genus Procambarus; species Procambarus clarkii. Next base: position 25,629 of record NW_025553469.1, read on the forward strand.
CCCCAAGCTTCACCCAATATTAGCAGCCACCTGCCCCAAGCTTCACCCAATATTACCAGCCACCTGCCCCAAGCTTCACCCAATATTACCAGCCACCTGCCCCAAGCTTCACCCAATATTACCAGCCACCTGCCCCAAGCTTCACCCAATATTACCAGCCACCTGCCCCAAGCTTCACCCAATATTACCAGCCTTCCTGCCCCAAGCTTCACCCAATATTAGCAGCTTCCTGCCCCAAGCTTCACCCAATATTACCAGCCACCTGCCCCAAGCTTCACCCAATATTACCAGCCACCTGCCCCAAGCTTCACCCAATATTACCAGCCACCTGCCCCAAGCTTCACCCAATATTACCAGCCACCTGCCCCAAGCTTCACCCAATATTACCAGCCACCTGCCCCAAGCTTCACCCAATATTACCAGCCACCTGCCCCAAGCTTCACCCCAGCCACCTGCCCCAAGCTTCACCCAATATTACCAGCCACCTGCCCCAAGCTTCACCCAATATTACCAGCCACCTGCCCCAAGCTTCACCCAATATTACCAGCCACCTGCCCCAAGCTTCACCCAATATTACCAGCCACCTGCCCCAAGCTTCACCCAATATTACCAGCCACCTGCCCCAAGCTTCACCCAATATTACCAGCCACCTGCCCCAGCTTCACCCAATATTACCAGCCACCCCCAAGCTTCACCCAATATTACCAGCCACCTGCCCCAAGCTTCACCCAATATTAGCAGTTTCCTGCCCCAAGCTTCACCCAATATTACCAGCCACCTGCCCCAAGCTTCACCCAATATTCACCCAAGCTTCACCCAATATTACCAGCCACCTGCCCCAAGCTTCACCCAATATTACCAGCCACCTGCCCCAAGCTTCACCCAATATTACCAGCCACCTGCCCCAAGCTTCACCCAATATTACCAGCCACCTGCCCAAGCTTCACCCAATATTAGCAGCTTCCTGCCCCAAGCTTCACCCAATATTAGCAGCTTCCTGCCCCAAGCTTCACCCAATATTACCAGCCACCTGCCCCAAGCTTCACCCAATATTACCAGCCACCTGCCCCAAGCTTCACCCAATATTAGCAGTTTCCTGCCCCAAGCTTCACCCAATATTAGCTTCCTGCCCCAGCTTCACCCAATATTAGCAGCTTCCTGCCCCAAGCTTCACCCAATATTACCAGCCACCTGCCCCAAGCTTCACCCAATATTACCAGCCACCTGCCCCAAGCTTCACCCAATATTACCTGCCCCAGCTTCACCCAATATTACCACCTGCCCCAAGCTTCACCCAATATTACCAGCCACCTGCCCCAAGCTTCACCCAATATTACCAGCTTCCTGCCCCAAGCTTCACCCAATATTCACCTGCCCCAAGCTTATTACCTGCCCCAGCTTCACCCAATATTAGCAGCTTCCTGCCCCAAGCTTCACCCAATATTACCAGCCACCTGCCCCAAGCTTCACCCAATATTACCAGCCACCTGCCCCAAGCTTCACCCAATATTACCAGCCACCTGCCCCAAGCTTCACCCAATATTACCAGCCACCTGCCCCAAGCTTCACCCAATATTAGCAGTTTCCTGCCCCAAGCTTCACCCCAGCCACCTGCCCCAAGCTTCACCCAATATTACCAGCCACCTGCCCCAAGCTTCACCCAATATTACCAGCCACCTGCCCCAAGCTTCACCCAATATTAGCAGCTTCCTGCCCCAAGCTTCACCCAATATTACCAGCCACCTGCCCCAAGCTTCACCCAATATTAGCAGCCACCTGCCCCAAGCTTCACCCAATATTACCAGCCACCTGCCCCAAGCTTCACCCAATATTACCAGCCACCTGCCCCAAGCTTCACCCAATATTACCAGCCACCTGCCCCAAGCTTCACCCAATATTACCAGCCACCTGCCCCAAGCTTCACCCCAGCCACCTGCCCCAAGCTTCACCCAATATCACCCAATATTACCAGCCACCTGCCCCAAGCTTCACCCAATATTAGCAGCTTCCTGCCCCAAGCTTCACCCAATATTACCAGCCACCTGCCCCAGCTTCACCCCACCTGCCCCAAGCTTCACCCAATATTAGCAGCACAAGCTTCAATATTACCAGCCACCTGCCCCAAGCTTCACCCAATATTAGCAGCTTCCTGCCCAGCCACCTGCTGCCCAAGCTTCACCCAATATTACCAGCCACCTGCCCCAAGCTTCACCCAATATTACCAGCCACCTGCCCCAAGCTTCACCCCCAGCCACCTGCCCCAAGCTTCACCCCAGCCACCTGCCCCAAGCTTCACCCCCAATAGCTTACCCCAGCCACCTGCCCCAAGCTTCACCCAATATTAGCCACCTGCCCAGCTTCACCCAATATTACCAGCCACCTGCCCAAGCTTCACCCAATATTACCAGCTTCACCTGCCCCAAGCTTCACCCAATATTACCAGCCACCTGCCCCAAGCTTCACCCAATATTCACCCAATATTACCAGCCACCTGCCCCAAGCTTCACCCAATATTACCAGCCACCTGCCCCAAGCTTCACCCAATATTACCAGCCACCTGCTTCCCAATATTACCAAGCTTCACCCAATATTACCAGCCACCTGCCCCAAGCTTCACCCAATATTACCAGCCACCTGCCCCAAGCTTCACCCAATATTACCAGCCACCTGCCCCAAGCTTCACCCAATATTACCAGCCACCTGCCACCCAAGCTTCACCCAATATTACCAGCCACCTGCCCCAAGCTTCACCCAATATTACCAGCCACCTGCCCCAAGCTTCACCCAATATTACCCCCAAGCAAGCTTCACCCAATATTACCAGCCACCTGCCCCAAGCTTCACCCAATATTACCAGCCACCTGCCCCAAGCTTCACCCAATATTACTTCCTGCCCCAGCTTCACCTGCCACCCCCAAGCTTCACCCAATATTACCAGCCACCTGCCCCAAGCTTCACCCAATATTACCAGCCACCTGCCCCAAGCTTCACCCAATATTACCAGCCACCTGCCCCAAGCTTCACCCAATATTACCAGCCACCTGCCCCAAGCTTCACCCAATATTACCAGCCACCTGCCCCAAGCTTCACCCAATATTAGCAGCCACCTGCCCCAAGCTTCACCCAATATTACCAGCCACCTGCCCCAAGCTTCACCCAATATTACCAGCCACCTGCCCCAAGCTTCACCCAATATTACCAGCCACCTGCCCCAAGCTTCACCCAATATTAGCAGCCACCTGCTCCAAGCTTCACCCAATATTAGCAGCCACCTGCCCCAAGCTTGACTGTGAACAAATGCTCCAAGTATATAAGTATCATTTGACTGTACATGTACACCAATATATCATTCAGTACATGTACACCAAGTATCATCATTTAGTACATGTACACCAATATAAGTATATAAGTATGATTTAGTACATGTACACCAATATAAGTATCATTCAGTACATGTACACCAATATAAGTATATAAGTATCATTCAGTACATATACACCAATATAAGTATATAAGTATCATTCAGTACATGTACACCAATATAAGTATATAAGTATTATAATTACAATTTACATCAAATTAATTAAGACGAATAAAACTTGATGAAAACTGATGATGTAAAAAAAGTACTGATGGTGACAATTGATGGTGAAAGAACTTGATGGTGAAGAGACGCAGTCACAGGCAGATGAATCACGTGGATGATGAATATGATGAAGCAACAATCATCATCCAGGTAACACAGAGCGTAAGGAACACTAAAGAAACACCTTAAGTAACATTTAAGTAACATTTCTGGTGCTGTGATTTTCAGACCAAGAGTAGTGACTTTTAAGTCAAGAATAGTGACTTTCAGGTCAAGAATAGTGACTTTTAGGTCAAGAATAGTGACTTTCAGGTCAAGAATAGTGACTTTTAGGTCAAGAATAGTGACTTTCAGGTCAAGAATAGTGACTTTTAGGTCAAGAATAGTGACTTTCAGGTCAAGAATAGTGACTTTTAGGTCAAGAATAGTGACATTCAGGTCAAGAATAGTGACTTTTAGGTCAAGAATAGTGACTTTTAGGTCAAGTATAGTGACTTTTAGGCCAAGAATAGTGACTTTTAGGTCAAGAATAGTGACTTTTAGGTCAAGAATAGTGACTTTTAGGTCAAGAATAGGGACTTTTATTTCGAGAATAGTGACTTTTAGGTCAAGAATAGTGACTTTTAGGTCAAGAATAGTGACTTTTAGGTCAATAGTGATTTTCAGACCAAGTATAGTGACTTTTAGGTCAAGAATAGTGATTTTTAGGTCAAGAATAGTGACTTTCAGGCATAGTGACATAGTGAATATTTCATAGAATATTTCGTATCTCATAGAATAGTGACA
>NW_025553469.1:35000-75189 GCF_020424385.1 Procambarus clarkii
AAGCTGTCTTGCCAGTGATGGTGAAGCTGTCTTGCCAGTGATGGTGAAGCTGTCTTGCCAGTGATGGTGAAGCTGTCTTGCCAGTGATGGTGAAGCTGTCTTGCCAGTGATGGTGAAGCTGTCTTGCCAGTGATGGTGAAGCTGTCTTGCCAGTGATGGTGAAGCTGTCTTGCCAGTGATGGTGAAGCTGTCTTGCCAGTGATGGTGAAGCTGTCTTGCCAGCGATGGTGAAGCTGTCTTGTCAGCGATGATGTCTCTAGTAAGATCGATCTTGCCGACCCAACTTCAAGAAAACATTAAGTCGTCACACTTAAAGTTTTTAATCAGAATTCAAGAAAAAATTAAAAAAAACTGACCTCATGATAATAAAAAAAAATGGTCAAACGATGACTATTTCAAATTTATTGCAAGATGCAATTCCTTTTTGAACACAAAAAAAAACTATTTTGGGGGGGAGCTAAAAAAAAAATTTCAAATATTTTCGGAAAGAGAATTTTTCGTTATATATTCGTCAAACTATTTTTTTTAGACTGTTATTAAAATAGCGACATAGAAATTCTCTTGCGCTAGGTCAACAAACCGGCAAAAAAAAAAAAATGGTTTATTTCGCAGCGTTCAAGTTTCGTGGAGAAAGAAAAACATTGGAAATTTTCAATCAAAACACCACAGGGGTCGAAACTATTCAAGATATTTAGAATGCTAGAATTAGAACTGGGATTAATTTAGAATTCGGAGCTAATTAGAATTAGATTTAAAGTGAGGATTAACTTCACTTTAAACACAGTTCACGTCACTGGGACATGATTTCAACAAGATTTAATAATTGCATCAATAATTCCTTAATAATGGCAAATATGGGAGTCTCTCTCTCTCTGTGCTTTCTTTGTCGACAAGCTGTTGCATTCTTTGTTGCACACCAATAGTATAAACCTACAATAATAATGATGTTATGGGCCTACACACACACTACAAACCTTCATAACTTCTGTTTCCTCACAATGACGTTGATATATTTCTGGTAAAAGGTTCGAGGAGTCAGAGACAAGCGAGGGGCCGGAAAAAGCTGATTGAGTTTGCCGGAAGGACGACTCCTGCAGAGAAAACGGATACCATTGGTTTGCGAATGATTCTCTTCAAGTGCGGGTGTGGGTGAGGACTGGCGGGAGTCAGCAGAGAGTGCCAGGACTGAGACTATCTCAAGACTCTTAAGCCCTTTTTTAAGATAAAATATGTCACAGATGCTTGACTTAAATTGAATCAACCTCCACCGGTTAATAAACTCCAGTCAACCAATCAATCCCAGACACCTAATCAACCCCAGACAACCAATCAAAGAGGAATGCAAAGTAAACATAAACTAATTCAAGTGTTGTACAATGTAAAGTAAGGTCAGAGAGTTGTTTTGATAGTGATTAATCAAGAACAATTGAAAAAGGAGGAATTTATGGTAGAAACTGGAATTTGAAATATATAAAATACAAAAATAATTAGCATACAGATACAAAATGATTAGAATACAAATACAAAAATAAAAAAAAACACACATGTATGTGGTTTAATGTTTATATATATATATATATATATATATGACAATGTCAGACCACGGAGGAAAAATGAAACAGGAAATTTCCTTAAGTACTTCGTATATTAAATACATCTTCAGAAGGTCCTTCTGAAGATGTATTTAATATACGAAAGTACTTAAGGAAATTTCCTGTTTCATTTTTCCTCCGTGGTCTGACATTGTCACATTCTTAATCACGTGTTTATTTTCGTGATATACACACACACACATATATATATATATATATATATATATATATATATATATATATATATATATATATATATATATATAATATGTATCATACATCCACACTAGTGAGAATCACATAGTATACATAACATCTAGCCTTCCTTAAACCCCCAAATACATCCATACAAACACAGACACCAAGACGAAGACGAAGAAGGAGAAGAAGGAGGAGCAGAAGAATAAAAGAAGGAGATGATAAAGAAGGAGGAGGAGCTAAGAGAGGAGCAGCTTCTCCACTCGTGAGGCTCCATAAATTGTTACAAATTTATGGGAAGATGAGACACGTTCGAACTGATTTTTGTGTTGAGCAGAGCTGTGGAAGAGGAGGGGGGGGGGAAGTGAGGAAAGGATGGAATGGAAGGATTGAATGGAGAAGAGTATGTAACAGAGAGAGAGAGAGAGGGAAGGAGAATGCGAGGAGACGGAGAGAATAAAGAAAATCGTCTTTTGAACAAGTGAAAAAAACGGATCCATAATGCCTACATAAAATCAGCTGTTTACTATCAACAAAAATCAGCTGTTTACTATCAACAAAACTCAGCTGACACCTGAATGGTGTTACGTTAGGCAAGAGTAAAGAGGCAATACGGTGCTATGCCACTCCACACATGTGCGCAATAACTCCACAACACAGAGGTGAGAAATGCTTCATCATATACTTTACACCTTCACTTCTGGGCAACCAATGTGCTTGATCATACCTCCTTGATGGGGTTCTGGGGATTCTTCTACTCTCTTAAGTCCGGCCCGAGGCCAGGCTTGACTTGTGAGAGTTTGGTCCACCAGGCTGTTGCTTGGAGCGGCCCGTAGGCCCACCACTGCCTGGTTGGTCCATCACTCCTTGCAAGAAAACTATCCAGTTTTGAAGCTTGGAATGACTTTTTTAATCTCTTATAACAGCTGAGGATGCCTCTGTGATATAATTAAATGTGTGTGTGTGTGTGTGTGTGTGTGTGTGTGTGTGTGTGTGTGTGTGTGTGTGTGTGTGTGTGTGTGTGTGTGTGTGTGTGTATTCCCCTAGTTGTGTTTGCGGGGGTTGAGCTCCGCTCTTTCGGCCCGCCTCTCAACTGTCAATCAATCAACTGTTACTAACTACTAATTTTTTTTCACACACGCACACACCCAGGAAGTGTGGCAAGAATAAGGATGTGTGTGTGTGTGTGTGTGTGTGTGTGTGTGTGTGTGTGTGTGTGTGTGTGTGTGTGTGTGTGTAATTAACTAAGTGTAATTACCTAAGTGTAGTTACAGGATGAGAGCTACGCTCGTGGTGTCCCGTCTTCCCAGCACTCTTTGTCATATAACGCTTTGAAACTACTGACGGTCTTGGCCTCCACCACCTTCTCACCTAACTTGTTCCAACCGTCTTCCACTCTGTTTGCGAAAGTGTACTTTCTAATGGTTTTTTTTCGGCATCTTTGTTTAGTTATCTTAAATCTATGACCTTTTTTTTTTTGAAGTTCCAGGTTTCAAGAATTTTTCTTTGTCAATTTTTGTCGATTCACGTTACTAATTTGTAAGTAGTTTCTATGTCTCTGTTTGCTCATCTGGAGATAAGCGCCAGCTCCTAAGCCCCACCTTTCAAGTACTTTTAAGTTTAATAAAATAACTCTTCCATTAGTTTATCAGATGCTCATTTAAAAACTCCTCATTGAATTAGCGTTAACACCATCCTCATCTAATCTATTCCACATATTTACAACTCTTACATATTAATTTCTTTGTCGATTCCCCATTAGAATCTTATATATCACTATCATGTCCTCCCACATATACCTGATTTCCTGCAGTGTGGCAAGAGACCAGTTCCACCGGTCTTTCCTCACAGTTCGGTCCCCTCAGCTCCGGCTATGAAGGATCCAGTGACTCCGCAACAGGAAAAAACACAGCATATACAACCCTCCACGTATGTGTGATCCAGTGGCAACGATTGGGCAGGTTGTACAGTGTTGACCTCTTCACCAATGGCGCCTGACAGCTGGGTGGACAACGCTTCGGATTCGTAGTCCTGAAGTTCCGGGTTCGATCCCCGGCGGGGGCGGAGACAAATGGGCAAAATGTTTCTTTCACTCCGATGCCCCTGTTCACCTAGCAGTAAATAGGTACCTGGGAGTTAGACAGCTGCTACGGGCTGCTGCTTCCTGAGGGGTGTGTAACAAAAAGGAGGCCTGGTCGAGGACCGGGCCGCGGGGACACTAAGCCCCGAAATCATCTCAAGATAACCTCAAGAAGATAACCAATGCCAGCACACTAGTATATGCCTTCCTCCTCACGCAACACTCTCAGATAACTCACACTATTCTGCTCATCTTAGTTCACTAAGGCAGACATTAACCAAAGCCAAAGACATCAATCAGGACACAGAGAAATTACTGCATAAAACTGACCCATTAGATACTCTTAACTAATGGAAGATATCTAAACTGACCCATTAGAAACTCTTAACTAATGGAAGATATCTAAACTGACCCATTAGAAACTCTTAACTAATGGAAGATATCTAAACTGACCCATTAGAAACTTTTAACTAATGGAAGATATCTAAACTGACCCATTAGATACTCTTAACAAATGGAAGATATCTAAACTGACCCATTAGATACTCTTAACTAATGGAAGATATCTAAACTGACCCATTAGAAACTTTTAACTAATGGAAGATATCTAAACTGACCCATTAGAAACTCTTAACTAATGGAAGATATCTAAACTGACCCATTAGAAACTCTTAACTAATGGAAGATATCTAAACTGACCCATTAGAAGCTCTTAACTAATGGAAGATATCTAAACTGACCCATTAGAAACTCTTAACTAATGGAAGATATCTAAACTGACCCATTAGAAACTCTTAACTAATGGGAGATATCTGAACGTGCATTAAGGAGTATCAGAGATACCCCTTTAATCTTTATCTCTGAAAGATATCTTTATTGCCTCCAAAAGAGATATCTTGCGAGACGAGCTGAGACGAGCAATGCTAAAAAATTATATTAATTGGCAATTCACCCAATTTAGAAATTCATGAGACTAATACACTTAAAGAGGATTAAAGTAACTGGTGGCTCGGCTCTTAAAAAATCCTCAAATGGGATTTTACGAGGTGTAGAAAAATCCTTCATGTGGATTAAGTTAATGGACATATTGCGAGGATTAAAAGAGCATTAACGCTGACTTGAGTCGAGAAATTATCCTTACGAAAGAGAGAGAGAGAGAGAGAGAGAGAGAGAGAGAGAGAGAGAGAGAGAGAGAGAGAGAGAGAGAGAGAGAGAGAGAGAGAGAGAGAGAGAGAGAGAGAGAGATTACATTTTTGCTATTCATTCACCGTTTCAAATTCCTCGTTTAATTTCACCAAATCCCAACTTCAATATATATATATATAAAAAACTTCGGGGATTAATCTGAATAGAAAAAAATCTCCCAGGGATTAATTTACCTGTCTGTCTGTCTGTCTAGACAGGAAGGTTAGGTCATTACCTGGGGGGATTTACCTACAGATTAAGCATTCACCGACGACCCGATCTATGTGACTATGTACGCGTGGCCCCGGCAGGAATCATGCAGCCATCATAGCCGGCTTGATCCGGCCATCCCTCAGTCCCTATACCTGATTTGTCAGCGGTTTGTTTTCGTCGATTGTGGGGCGTAGCTAGCTAGCCATCACAGCCAGGTTGATCCGGTAAAACCCAGCTGACCTTGGGTACATTTTTTTTTTTTTTTGGTAACGCCCGTTCTCACTTCAGGTGATGGAGAATCAGTTTTACATAAGGAAGGAGCAACGTGATGGAGCATTGATGGTATGTAGAAGGAGGAGGAGGGGGCGTGGGTGACCCCCAGACCCTATCTCCAGGGGGGCCAGATTCACGAAGCAGTTACGCAAGCACTTACGAACCTGTACATCTTTTCTCAATCTTTGGCGGCTTTGTTTACAATTATTAAACAGTTAATGAGCTCCGAAGCACCAGGAGGCTGTTTATAACAATAACAACAGTTGATTGGCAAGTTTTCATGCTTGTAAACTGTTTAATAAATGTAACAAAAGCCGTCAAAGATTGAGGAAAGATGGACACGTTCGTAAGTGCTTGCGTAACTGCTTCGTGAATCCGGGTCGTGGTGAGAAGCGTGGGGGTGATAAGAGAGACGGAACATGATAAGAATTATATATTAACACGGAAGAATGTAAGAAAATAGAAGACAATAACTATGAAATAAAGTTGAGAATAAGAACGGGGAAATAAAGAGACAGCGATGAAAGTAGAATGAATAAAAACAGAACAATATAAGTAAACATTGATAATAAAGTTAAGAATTGGGAAAGATAAAGACAAAGGGAGGGGGGGGGGGGAGACAGGTGTCCCATCCTCGTGCATAATGCCAACCACAACAGCCCGGGACTATAACATTTCATCCGGTTAATGTGTAAAGGGGGAGTCGAACCCTGTGCTCCTACTTAGCAAGCACCAGTCAAACGATCTTAACACTGCCGCAGCGCAAATTAATACCATAAGCGAGTGTCATCCCCTCCCCCCACCCGCTGTTGTGGTTGGCAAACTGCATCATATGTACCATTTGCACGGAATACCACTCAGTACTTCTGATACCCTGAATGACAGAGAAAGGTGGGGGGGGGGGAGTTAAGTTAATGGGCCCCGTTAATTTTCTCCCTTATAGGCCTATAGTTTCTATATACCATTTACCCTTACTAGCACTCCTTCCCCCACTGGTAAACCCAGTAAACTCTGGCCAAAACTGCAAGTAAACTCCATGTATACTCGCAAGTATAAAGAGGGAGCGTGCACTCCAGTTGGCATAAAAATCCTAGTTACTTTTACAACAGCGCGGCGGCGAATGAATAATGCAGTTCTCGCTACACAAAACTGCTCCCGGAATGCATTTGGGGAACAAAACTGGCCTAATTAATATCTATTAACTTGAAGTTTGTGTTTTTATATATTATGATCCCCGGCATCCTTGTTTATATATATATATATATATATATATATATATATATATATATATATATATATATATATATATATATATATATAAATATATATATATATGACTAGTAACTGTGTCCTGCCTCACCATAAATTTATTATTTACATTTAAATAATAAATTTACATTTACATAATTATTTACATTTAAAATTCTGAAAATTAGTGTCTGACCAATCACATTTAAAGAGGATTTCATATCGGCCAACCAGGAACGATGAAGTCAGCCAGCCAATCAGTGAGCAGTGTTATGATGTCATCTGGCGAAATAGATCACAAGGATCACGGAAAACGGATCAGTGTGCGGCCAGCCATGGGAGGAGGAGGAGGGTGACGCCGGCCATGGCAGGAGGGTGACGCCAGCCATGGCAGGAGTGACGCCAGCCATGGCAGGAGTGACGCCAGCCATGGCAGGAGTGACGCCAACCATGGCAGCAATAGTCAAATTATCTCCAAAGTTGTCGGAGATACGAGACTTGTTATCTTGATCCAATGAATTAGTTGTTCTACCACAGACCAACAGCTCAACAACCCAGCATTGTAAACCAGCTTTACCACCAGCATGGTAAACCAGCTTTACCACCCAGCATGGTAAACCAGCTTTACCACCAGCATGGTAAACCAGCTTTACCACCCAGCATGGTAAACCAGCTTTACCACCCAGCATGGTAAACCAGCTTTACCACCCAGCATGGTAAACCAGCTTTACCACCCAGCATGGTAAACCAGCTTTACCACCCAGCATGGTAAACCAGCTTTACCACCAGCATGGTAAACCAGCTTTACCACCAGCATGGTAAACCAGCTTTACCACCCAGCATGGTAAACCACCTTTACCACCCACAGACCTATTCCACTCCACACAACATAGTGGAACATTGACCACTCGGCCACAAAAGGGGATTCAAAAGCTTTTTTAAACGGGAAAAATTTTTAAATTGTCAAAAATTACAATTCAAATGAGCATATGCAGTATTCAGTCTGCTTTATGGTAAGTGATCCGCTGTTGTCCGTAGCCAGATATTGGCCACTCAACTTTCTACGGGCTCGCCATAGCCCGTGCTACTTGGAACTTTTTGTTCCCAGTAGCAAATCTTTAACAACAACAACATACAACTGTGGGAAGGGACGGGAATTGTCGAGGGAAAGCGCCAAGCCATTATGGTTATATAGCACTGGGAAGGGGACAGGATAAGGATTGGGGTTGGGATGGGAGGAAGGGAACGGTGCCCAATCACTTCCGGACGGTCGGGGATTGAACGCCGACCTGCATGAAGCGAGACCGTCGCTCTACCGTCTTAAGTGGTTGGGCTCTGTTGAGGTTATTAAAGTTCGTCTACGCTAAGCCACATAAATGTACATTGATGTATGTCAATGCACAAGTTTACGAACGTTAGACTGGTATATTGATGTAAGGGGAGGCTATCTTCTTGAGGTTATCTTGAGATGATTTCGGGACTTTTTAGTGTCCCCGCGGCCCGGTCCTCGACCAGGCCTCCACCCCCAGGAAGCAGCCCGTGACAGCTGACTAACACCCAGGTACCTATTTTACTGCTAGGTAACAGGGGCATAGGGTGAAAGAAACTCTGCCCATTGTTTCTCGCCAGCGCCTGGGATCGAACCCAGGACCACAGGATCAGAAGTACAGCGTGCTGTCCGCTCGGCCGACCGGCTCCCGAGGCTAGGGCAAAGCGATTGGGGCGTCAGGTCCCTGGCCCACACGAGGTGAGGACAAACAGAGTATACCTGGAGTATACCTAGAGTATACTTGGAGTATAGTTATATATTGGAGTATACTTGAGACCCTGTAGTGGGTCCAAAAGAGCTACAGTTCCGGCAATACAGAAATATAGCCGGAACAACCCGGGCTGTGGTGGGTATGTGGGCCTGCGGGCCGCTCCAAGCAACAGCCTGGTGGACCAAACTCTCACAAGTCAAGCCTGGCCTCGGGCCGGGCTTGGGGAGTAGAACAACTCCCAGAACCCCATCAACCAGGTATATGTGGGCCTGCGGGCTGCTCCAAGCAACAGCCTGGTGGACCAAACTCTCACAAGTCAAGCCTGGCCTCGGGCCGGGCTTGAGGAGTAGAAGAACTCCCAGAACCCCATCAACCAGGTATATGTGGGCCTGCGGGCCGCTCCAAGCAACAGCCTGGTGGACCAAACTCTCACAAGTCAAGCCTGGCCTCGGGCCGGGCTTGGGGAGTAGAACAACTCCCAGAACCCCATCAACCAGGTATATGTGGGCCTGCGGGCTGCTCCAAGCAACAGCCTGGTGGACCAAACTCTCACAAGTCAAGCCTGGCCTCGGGCCGGGCTTGAGGAGTAGAAGAACTCCCAGAACCCCATCAACCAGGTATATGTGGGCCTGCGGGCCGCTCCAAGCAACAGCCTGGTGGACCAAACTCTCACAAGTCAAGCCTGGCCTCGGGCCGGGCTTGGGGAGTAGAAGAACTCCCAGAACCCCATCAACCAGGTATATGTGGCCCTGCGGGCCGCTCCAAGCAACAGCCTGGTGGACCAAACTCTCACAAGTCAAGCCTGGCCTCGGGTGGATACCTTAAACACCATATATATAACCAGTTGCTTCTTACCTGTAATAAGCAATACCTGATAATTACTTAATTTCGCTAAACAAAGGATAATTTTTACCTTGACGAATGTTAATTAATCGCTCACAAGAGCAATGATTAAATGTTTACAGTAATTATGGTTTCAAAATATTTCTATTCAACTGATTGGAAAAAAAGGATGTAAAATTATTAAAAGTTGATTAATATATAGCCTCTCTCTCTCTCTCTCTCTCTCTCTCTCTCTCTCTCTCTCTCTCTCTCTCTCTCTCTCTCTCTCTCCTGCATACCTCGACACGCTAGATGGGAGAGAAATACCCGGAGGCTCGAACCTGTGGGGCCACGACCACCTACGGACGGCGAAAGGGAAGCAAGAGACCGCAGAAGTGTAGGTCCAGCTACTGAAACAAATAACAGGCCAACGCAAGTCCATTGTGTTGGGTGGTTTAGGGTGATTTCTGATATGTGGTACCTGCTTGATGGGGTTCTGGGAGTTCTTCTACACCCCCCAAGGTTCGATGTTTTGTGTCGATCTTTCACAAATTTCTTTGTTGTTATCTGTGGACGTTCTAAATCATTTTATCAAGATTTTTCATATGAGGAGAAGTAATTTCTGTTCCACGATTTCACTTATGGAGTGAAATATATTTGGCGTCCCCATCTCCATCACTATATTTGGCGTGCCCATCTCCATCACTATATTTGGAGTGCCCATCTCCATCACTATATTTGGCGTGCCCATCTCCATCACTATATTTGGAGTGCCCATCTCCATCACTATATTTGGAGTCCCCATCTCCATCACTATATTTGGCGTGCCCATCTCCATCACTATATTTGGAGTGCCCATCTCCATCACTATATTTGGCGTACCATCTCCATCACTCTATTTGGAGTGCCCATCTCCATCACTATATTTGGAGTCCCCATCTCCATCACTATATTTGGAGTGGCCATCTCCATCACTATATTTGGAGTCCCCATCTCCATCAATTGACTCAGTAGTCAATTAATCACTCACTTCTCCCTTCAATCTACCCCTACCATCTACCCCTTCTACATCTGACTTACCCCCTATCTACATCTACCTTCCCTCTCTCTCTCCTCCTCCCCACTCCTCCCAGCGGCCTTATTCGTGAAATAATTTCTTATTTTTTTTAACTAAGACAAGAAAAGGCTTTACAGCTAAAATTTTATAAAAGGCATTCAATCTTTTTTTTTTTTTTACCTTTTGTTAAATGAAACTTGACGATTATAGGCTGGAGCGAGAGGCTTAACTGGCATGTAATAGGTATTTAGTGTGACTGTAATGGGCACGCAGTAATGGGTTACAAAAATGGGTGAGGGGAAATTTTGCAAGGTGATTAAGCCTGTTATTGGCGTCTAATGGGCATACGTCTTGCAAGACTGGCTGCAATGGAGAAATAATGGATGTGCAAGCGGCCTAATGGGCAAGAGACAGGTGTGTGAAATGGTCGTTTGTGTGCTGATGCGCATTAGGCCAATAATAGGAGTGAAGTGAGTTTGTAATTGGAAGAAGAATAATGGGTGTATAATGGGCAAGTATAAAGGGAAGTAATGGAGAGATAATTTATGAATGTATAATAGACAGGAGAGAGAGTAATGTGTCAATAATGAGTCTAAAGGGCACCATAATGGGTGTAATGGGATTATAATGGATGTAATAGGGTTATAATCCACCAGTCTCCGTGGTGCAGTGGTAAGACACTCTCCTGGCGTTCCGCGAGCGCTATGTCATGGGTTCGTATCCTGGCCGGGGAGGATTTACTGGGCGCAATTCCTTAACTGTAGCCTCTGTTTAACCCAACAGTAAAATGTGTACTTGGTTGTAACAACGATTCTTCGCGGCGGGGATCGTATTCCAGGGACTTGCCCGAAACGCTACGCGTACTAGTGGCTCTACAAGAATGTAACAACTCTTGTATATATCTCAAAAAAAAAAAAAAACAGAGAGAGAGAGAGGGGAGCAGCATCCACCAGCTCTGTTATTCCTGTCACCAATACCATAAACCGAACCATTTGTGCAGTTTACAAATATTTCACAAATTCCTCCACCGCCGCCCATTTCGTCCAGGATGTAATCACGGGTTTTCGTTTAATTTTATAGATAAAGAGTGTACATCAGAGCGCTTTGCGCGGCTTCATATAATTATTTAGCATATGTATATTCAAAGGAGACCGATATTAATATTAATATCCTACGGTAGCCTGATTGTTTCTCCCGCCTGAAATGATGACGTAGGCAAGATGGCGCTAGGAAGGCTGTTTTTCTTCCAATCAGAAGCGAGGTGACGAGTGACGTCATGATCGGCAAAGCCAATACGGAGGCCATATTTTTTAGGCGGGAACGCGAGCAGGCGCCCGCTTGCGGGATTGGAGGAGGAGGAAGGACACTGAAATCAAAAGGTCTAGACTGGCTTGTAGCTTGTAGGGTATTCTCACCCCCTAGCTTGTAGGGCGAGGGAGAGCTGCTTGTAGTGGAGACAGTGGTGGTGCTGAGACACGGAGGGATATGTGACTCTGAGAGAAGCTGCAGGAGACCAGCGGGCCAGATTCACGAAGCACTTACGAACGTGTACATCTTTCCTCAATCTTTGGCGGCTTTGGTTACATTTATTAAACAGTTTACACGCATGAAAACTTGCCAATCAACTGTTGTTATTGTTATAAACAGCCTCCTGGTGCTTCGGAGCTCATTACCTGTTAATTAATTGTAAACAAAACCAAAGATTGAGAAAAGTTGTACAGGTTCATAAGTGCTTGCGTAACTGCTTCGTGAATCTGGCCCCAGATCAACCTAAGTGGATGCCCAACAATTATATTAGAAGAACGTGAAGTACCTATGAGAAACTAACCTGCTAACTCATACAATTGATGTGACACGCACACAGAGAACCGTAACATCAACACACTGAATTAATTATTATTATTGTATTAATTATTATTATATTAATATTAATTATTAACTATCAACACACAGAATTAATTATAAATACTGAATTAATATATTTTCTCCAATTTTTTTCTTATGAAATGATAAAGCTACCCATTTCATTATGTATGAGGTCAATTATTTTTTATTGGAGTTAAAATTAACGTAGATATATGACCGAACCTAACCAACCCTACCTAACCTAACCTAACCTATCTTCATAGGTTAGGTTATGTTAGGTAGCCGAAAACGTTAGGTTAGGTTAGGTTAGGTAGGTTAGGTAGTCGAAAAAACATTAATTCATGAAAACTAGGCTTATTAGGCAAATCTGGCCTTGCATAGTAGGCTGAGAAGTGAGTTCTGGCTACTAGGTACGACATATATATATATATATATATATATATATATATATATATATATATATATATATATATATATATATATATATATATATATATATATATATATTTTACTGAACTTTTGGCACAGTTTACTGATATCATAATAGATGAGAGTAAACTTTAAGCCTTACCTTATTAAACTTACCTTAAAGTTTACGTGTAAGTTTTACTCTACTAGTGGCCCCTGGAGCCAATGTTGGAGTTCAGCTCTTGGAACCTTTAAAAGCTTCCGGGTGGGTGTTGGGCGCATAATAAACTAAAATACGGTCATACAGTAATTGACATCATGTATATTGTATACCTGATATATTTAAATGAGGTCATTTGGTAAGGTGATTTGATCTTGACTCCCAAATTAGGAGAAAGGATTCTCAGGAAATTTGGGATATTGTGTTAAGGAATTGTTGATTTGTCTCCACTAAGGTGTTGCAGGTCTTCTGGGTAGTTAAGGACTCCTTAATGACTGATTTTTATATTTTTAATTTTTATTTTAATGACAGATCATTTTTCATTAAAATTGGACGATAATTTAGAGATAGAGAGAAAGAGAGAGAGAGAGAGAGAGAGAGAGAGAGAGAGAGAGAGAGAGAGAGAGAGAGAGAGAGAGAGAGAGAGAGAGAGAGAGAGAGAGAGAGAGAGAGAGAGCAGCCAAAGGAAGATAGACGCAATATATAGACAGACAAAACAAGTTGTTATATCTCAACACAACATGCAAGCCCGACGGCTGAGTGGACAGCGCTCGGGATTCGTAATCCTAGGGTCCGGGTACGATCCCCGGTGACGGTGGAAATAAATGGGCAGAGTTTCTTTCACCCTGATGCTCTTGTTACCTAGCAGTTATTAGGTACCTGGGAGTTAGACAGGTGTTACGGGCTGCTTCCTGGGAAGGGGGAGGGGGTTTCTGGGTGAAAAAAAGATGATTGACAGTTGAGAGGCGGGACCAAAGAGCCAGAGCTCAACCCCCGCAAGCACAACTAGGGGAGTACACCACAGTAGAACACACTTGGTTGATACCTGGTTGATACCTGGTGGATGGGGTTCTGGGAGTTGTTCTACTCCCCAAGCCCGGCCCGAGGCCAGGCTTGACTTGTGAGAGTTTGGTCCACCAGGCTGTTACTTGGAGCGACCCGCAGGCCCACATATACCTGGTGGATGGGGTTCTGGGAGTTGTTCTACTCCCCAAGCCCGGCCCGAGGCCAGGCTTGACTTGTGAGAGTTTGGTCCACCAGGCTGTTGCTTGGAGCGACCCGCAGGCCCACATATACCTGGTGGATGGGGTTCTGGGAGTTGTTCTACTCCCCAAGCCCGGCCCGAGGCCAGGCTTGACTTGTGAGAGTTTGGTCCACCAGGCTGTTGCTTGGAGCGGCCCGCAGGCCCACATATACCTGGTGGATGGGGTTCTGGGAGTTGTTCTACTCCCCAAGCCCGGCCCGAGGCCAGGCTTGACTTGTGAGAGTTTGATCCACCAGGCTGTTGCTTGGAGCGGCCCGCAGGCCCACATATACCTGCTTGATGGGGTTCTGGGAGTTGTTCTACTCCCCAAGCCCGGCCCGAGGCCAGGCTTGACTTGTGAGAGTTTGATCCACCAGGCTGTTGCTTGGAGCGGCCCGCAGGCCCACATATACCTGCTTGATGGGGTTCTGGGAGTTGTTCTACTCCCCAAGCCCGGCCCGAGGCCAGGCTTGACTTGTGAGAGTTTGGTCCACCAGGCTGTTGCTTGGAGCGGCCCGCAGGCCCACATACCCACCACAGTCCGGTTGGTCCGGCACTCCTTGGAGAAAACTGTCTAGTTTCCTCTTGAAAATGTCCACGGTTGTTCCGGCAATATTTCTTATGCTCGCTGGGAGGGTGTTGAACAACCGCGGACCTCTGATGTTTATACAGTGTTCTCTGATTGTGCCTATGGCACCTCTGCTCTTCACTGGTTCTATTCTGCATTTTCTTCCATATCGTTCACTCCAGTACGTTGTTATTTTACTGTGTAGATTTGGGACCTGACCCTCCAGTATCTTCCAGGTGTATATTATTTGATATCTCTCTCGTCTCCTTTCTAGTGAGTACATTTGGAGAGCTTTGAGACGATCCCAATAATTTAGGTGCTTTATCGTGTCTATGCGTGTCGTATATGTTCTCTGTATTCCCTCTATTTCAGCAATCTCTCCTGCTGAAATAGAGGGAATACAGAGAACATATACGGCACGCATAGAACATCACAACAGAATACCACAACAGAACACCACAACACAGCACCACAACACAGCACCACAACACAGCCCCACAACACACACACCACAACACAGCACCACAACACAGCACCACAACACAGCACCACAACACAGCACCACAACACAGCACCACAACACCACAACACCACCACAACACAGCACCACAACACAACACAACACAACACCACAACACAGCACCACAACACAGCACCACAACACAGCACCACAACACACACCACAACACAGCACACAACACAGCACCACAACACAGCACCAACACACACACCACAACACACACCACAACACAACACCACAACACAGCACACCACACCACAACAGCACCACAACACAGCACCACACACACACACCACAACACAGCACCACAACACAACACCACAACACAGCACCACAACACAGCACCACAACACAGCACCACACAACACCACAACACAGCACCACACACAGCACCACAACACAACACCACAACACCACAACACAGCACCACAACACAGCACCACAACACAGCACCACAACACAACACCACAACACAGCACCACAACACAACACAACACCACAACACAGCACCACAACACAGCACCACAACACAGCACCACAACACAACACCACAACACAGCACCACAACACACACCACAACACAGCACCACAACACAGCACCACAACACAGCACCACAACACAGCACCACAACACACACACAGCACCACAACACAGCACCACAACACAGCACCACAACACAGCACCACAACACAGCACCACAACACAACACCACAACACAGCACCACAACACAGCACCACAACACAGCACCACAACACACCACAACACAACACCACAACACAGCACCACAACACACAACACACAGCACCACAACACAACACCACAACACAGCACCACAACACAGCACCACAACACAGCACCACAACACAACACCACAACAGCACACCACAACACAACACAACACCACAACACAACACCACAACACAACACCACAACACAACACCACAACACAACACCACAACACACACAACACCACAACACACACAACACCACAACACAACACCACAACACAACACCACAACACAACACCACAACACAACACAACAACACAACACCACAACACAACACCACAACACAACACCACAACACAACACAACACCACAACACACAACACCACAACACAACACAACACCACAACACACCACAACACAACACCACAACACAACACCACAACACAACACCACACACACACCACACCACAACACCACACACAACACACACACCACACCACACACACCACCACACAACACCACAACACACACCACAACACAGCACCACAACACAACACCACAACACAGCACCACAACACACACCACAACACAACACCACAACACAACACCACAACACACCACAACACAGCACCACAACACAGCACCACAACACAGCACCACAACACAGCACCACAACACACCACAACACACACCACAACACAGCACACACACACCACAACACACCACCACACACACACCACAACACAACACCACAACACAGCACCACAACACAGCACCACAACACAGCACCACAACACAGCACCACAACACAGCACCACAACACAGCACCACAACACAGCACCACAACACAGCACACACACACCACAACACAGCACCACAACACAACACCACAACACACACACCACAACACAACACCACACCACAACACACACCACAACACACACCACAACACACCACAACACAACACCACAACACAGCACCACAACACAGCACCACACACACACACCACAACACACACCACAACACAACACACAACACACAACAACAACACCACAACACCACACCACACACACACACCACAACACAGCACCACAACACACAACACCACACACACAACACAACACCACAACACAGCACCACAACACAACACCACAACACACACCACAACACACACACACACACACACCACACACACCACACACACACAACACAACACCACACCACAACACCACACAGCACCACAACACACACACCACAACACAGCACCACAACACACACCACAACACAACACACACCACACACACACCACACACACACCACAACACAGCACCACACACACCACCACACACAGCAACACAACACACACCACAACACAACACCACAACACAGCACCACAACACAGCACCACAACACACACCACAACACAACACCACAACACAACACCACACACAACACCAACACACACACCACAACACACACCACAACACACACCACAACACACACCACAACACAACACCACAACACAACACCACAACACACACACAACACCACACACAACACAACACCACACACACACACAACACAGCACACAACACAGCACCACAACACAACACCACAACACAACACCACAACACAGCACCACAACACAGCACCACAACACAGCACCACAACACAGCACCACAACACAACACCACAACACAGCACCACAACACAACACCACAACACACACCACAACACAACACCACAACACAACACCACAACACAACACCACAACACAACACCACAACACAGCACCACAACACAGCACCACAACACAACACCACAACACAACACCACAACACAGCACCACAACACAACACAACACCACAACACAGCACCACAACACAACACCACAACACAGCACCACAACACAGCACCACACACACACCACACACAACACCACAACACCACACCACAACACACACCACAACACAGCACCACAACACCACCACAACACAGCACCACAACACAACACCACAACACAGCACCACAACACAGCACCACAACACAGCACCACAACACACACCACAACACACACACCACAACACACACACACACACACCACAACACACACACAACACAACACAACACCACAACACACCACAACACAGCACCACAACACAGCACCACAACACAACACCACAACACACCACACCACAACACAACACCACAACACAGCACCACAACACACACACACACAACACACACACACAACACCAGCACACACACACCACACACACAGCACCACACACACAGCACCACAACACAACACCACACCACAACACAGCACCACAACACAACACAACACCACAACACAACACACACACACACAACACCACAACACAGCACCACAACACAGCACCACAACAACACCACAACACACAGCACCACAACACAGCACCACAACACAGCACCACAACACAGCACCACAACACAGCACCACAACACAACACCACAACACAGCACACCACAACACACACAGCACACACACACAACACAGCACCACAACACAGCACCACAACACAGCACCACACACACACACCACAACACACACCACAACACAGCACCACAACACAGCACCACAACACAGCACCACAACACAACACCACACACACACCACAACACAGCACCACAACACAGCACCACAACACAACACCACAACACACACAGCACCACAACACAGCACCACAACACAGCACCACAACACACACACCACAACACAGCACCACAACACAGCACCACACAACACAGCACCACAACACAGCACCACAACACAGCACCACAACACAGCACCACAACACAACACAACACACACACACACACACCACAACACACACCACAACACAGCACCACAACACAGCAACACAACACAGCACCACACACACACACACCACACACAGCACCACAACACAGCACCACAACACAGCACCACAACACACACCACAACACACACACCACACAGCAACACAGCACACAACACAGCACACACACACAACACCACAACACAGCACACAACACACACCACAACACAACACCACAACACAACACCACAACACAGCACCACAACACACACCACACACACAACACAACACACCACAACACAGCACCACAACACAGCACCACAACACAGCACCACAACACAGCACCACAACACCACAACACAACACAACACCACAACACAGCACCACAACACAGCACCACAACACAGCACCACAACACACAGCACACACAGCACCACAACACAGCACCACAACACAGCACCACAACACAGCACCACACACACAACACACACACCACAACACAGCACCACACACACACACCACAACAGCACCACAACACAGCACCACAACACAGCACCACAACACACAGCACCACAACACAGCACCACAACACAGCACCACAACACAGCACCACAACACAGCACCACAACACACCACAACACAGCACCACAACACAGCACCACAACACAGCACCACAACACAGCACCACAACACAGCACCACAACACAACACAGCACCACAACACAGCACCACAACACAGCACCACAACACAGCACCACAACACAGCACCACAACACAGCACCACAACACAGCACCACA
The DNA here is from genome assembly GCF_020424385.1 of Procambarus clarkii. NCBI lineage: Eukaryota > Metazoa > Arthropoda > Malacostraca > Decapoda > Cambaridae > Procambarus > Procambarus clarkii. Next base: position 54,403 of record NW_025553469.1, read on the forward strand.
ACACAGCACCACAACACAGCACCACAACACAGCACCACAACACAGCACCACAACACAGCACCACAACACAGCACCACAACACAGCACCACAACACAGCACCACAACACAGCACCACAACACAACACCACAACACAACACAGCACCACAACACAGCACCACAACACAGCACCACAACACAACACCACAACACAGCACCACAACACAGCACCACAACACCACAACACAGCACCACAACACAGCAACACAACACAGCACCACAACACAGCACCACAACACAGCACACAACACAGCACCACAACACAGCACCACAACACAACAACACAACACCACAACACAGCACCACAACACACACAACACAACACAGACACCACAACACAGCACCACAACACCACAACACAGCACCACAACACAGCAACACAACACAGCACCACAACAGCCTCCCAGAACTACAGGACCTCGTGCATGCCACAGGAAAGACAACTTACGAGGAGTACTTAAGACAACGCAGATCAAAGTGAGCTTGAGCAACAGCAGCAGCAGAACAACACACACACAGCAGCAGCACAGCAGACACACAGCACCACACACACAGCACCATTCTGCACACAGCACGGGTGAACACAACAGAACACCAGGACGGTCCTGCACATTATGGCTGTGTCAACACAGCACATCACAACACAGCTCCACTCTCACACTGCTCTCGCTCTCACACTGCTCTCACTCTCACACTGCACTCTCACTCAACACAGCTCTCACTCTCACACTGCTCACTCTCACACTGCTCTCACTCTCACACTGCTCTCACTCTCACACTGCTCTCACTCTCACACTGCACTTACTCTCACACTGCTCTCACTCACACTGCTCTCACTCTCACACTGCTCTCACTCTCACACTGCTCTCACTCTCACACTGCTCTCACTCTCACACTGCTCTCACTCTCACACTGCTCTCAACTCACACGAGGAGTACTTAAGACAACGCAGATCAAAGTGAGCTTGAGCAACAGCAGCAGCAGAACAAGGACAGCAGGAGAGCAAGAACAGCAGCAGACACAGCAGCAGCAGCAGCAGCAGCAGACACAGCAGCAGCAGCAGCAGACACAGCAGCAGGAGGAGATTCTGCAGCAGCAGCACGGGTGAACACTGAGGAGGAGAATCAATAAGGGAGGACGGTCCTGCAGTCTCTCCACATCTTAAGATGACATCCCTTCCCCCCCCCCTCAACACTCTCACACTGCTCTCGCTCTCACACTGCACTCTCACACTGCTCTCACTCTCACACTGCTCTCACTCTCACACTGCTCTCACTCTCACACTGCTCTCACTCTCACACTGCTCTCACTCTCACACACTCTCACTGCTCTCACTCTCACACTGCTCTTACTCTCACACTGCTCTCACTCTCTCACTCTCACACTGCTCTCACTCTCACACTGCTCTTACTCTCACACTGCTCTCACTCTCACACTGCTCTCACTCTCACTCTCACACTGCTCTTACTCTCACACTGCTCTCACTCTCACACTGCTCTCACTCTCACACTGCTCTCTTACTCTCACACTGCTCTCTCTCACTCTCACACTGCTCTCACTCTCACACTGCTCTCACTCTCACACTGCTCTCACTCTCACACTGCTCTCACTCTCACACTGCTTCACTCTCACACTGCTACTCTCACACTCTCACACAGCTCTTACTCTCACACTGCTCTTACTCTCACACTGCTCTCACACTCACACTGCTCTCACTCTCACACAGCTCTTACTCTCACACTGCTCTCACTCTCACACTGCTCTCACTCTCACACAGCTCTTACTCTCACACTGCTCTCACTCTCACACTGCTCTCACTCTCACACTGCTCTCACTCTCACACTGCTCTCACTCTCACACTGCTCTCACTCTCACACTGCTCTCACTCTCACACAGCTCTTACTCTCACACTGCTCTCACTCTCACACTGCTCTCACTCTCACACTGCTCTCACTCTCACACTGCTCTCACTCTCACACTGCTCTCACTCTCACACTGCTCTCACTCTCACACTGCTCTCACTCTCACACTGCTCTCACTCTCACACAGCTCTCACTCTCTCACAGCAGTGTCTCCCTCCGACACCACCAGGAGCCACCAGGCATTTACACAACCACTTACGAAACCTGTGCATCTTTCCGTAACCCCAAAGACCTTGTTTAGACTTAACGAGCAGTTTATGAGCCCCGAAGCACTCTGAGGTTGTTTACAACAAGAGTGAACTTCGGTTGTCAAATTTCGAAGGTTGTAAACTGTTTACTACATGCAAACAGAGACTCTTGGGGGTACAGACTCTTGGGGTACAGACTCTTGGGGTACAGACTCTTGGGGTACAGAGACTCTTTGGATACAGAGACTCTTGGGGGTACAGACTCTTGGGGTACAGACTCTTGGGGTACAGACTCTTGGGGTACAGACTCTTGGGGTACAGAGACTCTTGGGGTAAAGACTCTTGGGGAACAGACTCTTGGGGTACAGACTCTTGGGGGTAAAGACTCTTGGGGTACAGCGAATCTTGGGGTAAAGACTCTTGGGGTACAGACTCTTAGGGTACAGACTCTTGGGGTCCAGACTCTTGGGGTTCAGACTCTTGGGGTACAGACTCTTGGGGTACAGACTCTTGGGGTTCAGACTCTTGGGGTCCAGACTCTTGGGGTTCAGACTCTTGGGGTACAGACTCTTGGGGTACAGACTCTTGGGGTTCAGACTCTTGGGGTACAGACTCTTGGGGTACAGACTCTTGGGGTTCAGACTCTTGGGGTACAGAGACTCTTTGGGTACAGACTTTTGGGGTACAGACTCTTGGGGGTACAGACTCTTGGGGTACAGAGACTCTTTGGATACAGAGACTCTTGGGGGTACAGACTCTTGGGGTACAGACTCTTGGGGGTACAGACTCTTGGGGTACAGACTCTTGGGGGGTACAGACTCTTGGGGTCCAGAGACTCTTGGTGGTACAGACTCTTGGGGTACAGAGACTCTTTGGATACAGAGACTCTTGGGGGTACAGACTCTTGGGGTACAGACTCTTGGGGGGTACAGACTCTTGGGGGAACAGACTCTTGGGGGGTACTGACTCTTGGGGTCCAGAGACTCTTGGGGGTACAGACTCTTGGGGTACAGACTCTTGGGGTACAGACTCTTGGGGGGTACTGACTCTTGGGGTCCAGAGACTCTTGGGGGTACAGACTCTTGGGGTACAAAGACTCTTGGGGTTCAGACTCTTGGGGTACAGACTCTTGGGGTACAGACTCTTGGGGTTCAGACTCTTGGGGTCCAGACTCTTGGGGTTCAGACTCTTGGGGTACAGACTCTTGGGGTACAGACTCTTGGGGTTCAGACTCTTGGGGTACAGACTCTTGGGGTACAGACTCTTGGGGTTCAGACTCTTGGGGTACAGAGACTCTTTGGGTACAGACTTTTGGGGTACAGACTCTTGGGGGTACAGACTCTTGGGGTACAGAGACTCTTTGGATACAGAGACTCTTGGGGGTACAGACTCTTGGGGTACAGACTCTTGGGGGTACAGACTCTTGGGGTACAGACTCTTGGGGGGTACAGACTCTTGGGGTCCAGAGACTCTTGGTGGTACAGACTCTTGGGGTACAGAGACTCTTTGGATACAGAGACTCTTGGGGGTACAGACTCTTGGGGTACAGACTCTTGGGGGTACAGACTCTTGGGGGTACAGACTCTTGGGGGGTACTGACTCTTGGGGTCCAGAGACTCTTGGGGGTACAGACTCTTGGGGTACAGACTCTTGGGGGGTACTGACTCTTGGGGTCCAGAGACTCTTGGGGGTACAGACTCTTGGGGTACAAAGACTCTTGGGGTACAGAGACTCTTGGGGTACAGACTCTTGGGGTACAGACTCTTGGGGTACAGACTCTTGGGGTACAGACTCTTGGGGTACAGACTCTTGGGGTACAGACTCTTGGGGTACAGACTCTTGGGGTACAGACTCTTGGGGTACAGACTCTTGGGGTACAGAGACTCTTGGGGTAGAGACTCTTGGGGTACAGACTCTTGGGGTACAGACTCTTGGGGTACAGACTCTTGGGGTACAGAGACTCTTGGGGTACAGACTCTTGGGGTACAGAGACTCTTGGGGTACAGACTCTTGGGGTACAGACTCTTGGGGTACAGACTCTTGGGGTACAGACTCTTGGGGTACAGACTCTTGGGGTACAGACTCTTGGGGTACAGACTCTTGGGGGTACAGACTCTTGGACTCTTGGGGTACAGACTCTTGGGGTACAGACTCTTGGGGTACAGAGACTCTTGGGGTACAGACTCTTGGGGTACAGACTCTTGGGGTACAGACTCTTGGGGTACAGACTCTTGGGGTACAGACTCTTGGGGTACAGACTCTTGGGGTACAGACTCTTGGGGTACAGACTCTTGGGGTACAGACTCTTGGGGTACAGACTCTTGGGGTACAGACTCTTGGGGTACAGACTCTTGGGGTACAGACTCTTGGGGTACAGACTCTTGGGGTACAGACTCTTGGGGTACAGACTCTTGGGGTACAGACTCTTGGGGTACAGACTCTTGGGGTACAGACTCTTGGGGTACAGACTCTTGGGGTACAGACTCTTGGGGTACAGACTCTTGGGGTACAGACTCTTGGGGTACAGACTCTTGGGGTACAGAGACTCTTGGGGTACAGACTCTTGGGGTACAGAGACTCTTGGGGTACAGACTCTTGGGGTACAGAGACTCTTGGGGTACAGACTCTTGGGGTACAGACTCTTGGGGTACAGACTCTTGGGGTACAGAGACTCTTGGGGTACAGACTCTTGGGGTACAGACTCTTGGGGTACAGACTCTTGGGGTACAGAGACTCTTGGGGTACAGACTCTTGGGGTACAGAGACTCTTGGGGTACAGACTCTTGGGGTACAGACTCTTGGGGTACAGACTCTTGGGGTACAGACTCTTGGGGTACAGACTCTTGGGGTACAGACTCTTGGGGTACAGACTCTTGGGGTACAGACTCTTGGGGTACAGACTCTTGGGGTACAGACTCTTGGGGTACAGACTCTTGGGGTACAGACTCTTGGGGTACAGACTCTTGGGGTACAGACTCTTGGGGTACAGAGACTCTTGGGGTACAGACTCTTGGGGTACAGACTCTTGGGGTACAGACTCTTGGGGTACAGACTCTTGGGGTACAGAGACTCTTGGGGTACAGACTCTTGGGGTACAGACTCTTGGGGTACAGACTCTTGGGGTACAGACTCTTGGGGTACAGACTCTTGGGGTACAGAGACTCTTGGGGTACAGACTCTTGGGGTACAGACTCTTGGGGTACAGAGACTCTTGGGGTACAGACTCTTGGGGTACAGACTCTTGGGGTACAGACTCTTGGGGTACAGACTCTTGGGGTACAGACTCTTGGGGTACAGACTCTTGGGGTACAGACTCTTGGGGTACAGACTCTTGGGGTACAGAGACTCTTGGGGTACAGACTCTTGGGGTACAGAGACTCTTGGGGTACAGACTCTTGGGGTACAGAGACTCTTGGGGTACAGACTCTTGGGGTACAGACTCTTGGGGTACAGAGACTCTTGGGGTACAGACTCTTGGGGTACAGACTCTTGGGGTACAGACTCTTGGGGTACAGACTCTTGGGGTACAGAGACTCTTGGGGTACAGAGACTCTTGGGGTACAGACTCTTGGGGTACAGACTCTTGGGGTACAGACTCTTGGGGTACAGAGACTCTTGGGGTACAGACTCTTGGGGTACAGACTCTTGGGGTACAGAGACTCTTGGGGTACAGACTCTTGGGGTACAGACTCTTGGGGTACAGACTCTTGGGGTACAGACTCTTGGGGTACAGACTCTTGGGGTACAGACTCTTGGGGTACAGACTCTTGGGGTACAGAGACTCTTGGGGTACAGAGACTCTTGGGGTACAGACTCTTGGGGTACAGACTCTTGGGGTACAGACTCTTGGGGTACAGAGACTCTTGATTGTGATTTGTTTACTGCCCAGACACTTGGACTGGTCGGTAGAGCGACGGCCTCGCCTCTTGCTGGGTCAAGCTCTGAGGTCAAGCTGAAAATCCTGAGACTGTAATGACCCAACCACCCAATCGGAAGCTAACGAGACGACGACGTATCGCTCCCTCCTGGACCATTATCAAGTGATAATGTCCACTTGATAATAGACATTATCAAGTCCTTTATCAAGTCCTTTATCAACTCCTTTATCAAGTCCATTAATCCACTTGATAAATGGTCCAGGTCGGACTGAAACGTCGTCGTTTGATCATCTTGTGAGTGGTGGTTGGGTCATTATGTCTTCAGCCCCGTTATTGTGACTCATCGTCTGCCACTGAGATTGTCTCGGTAATTAATCTAGAACCGGATACTTCCTTTCCTTGGAGACGTCACTCAACACGTCACTCGTGGAGACGTCACTCAACACGTCACTCGTGGAGACGTCACTCATGGAGACGTCACTCAACACGTCACTCATGGAGACGTCACTCAACACGTCACTCGTGGAGACGTCACTCATGGAGACGTCACTCGTGGAGACGTCACTCAACACGTCACTCGTGGAGACGTCACTCAACACGTCACTCAACACGTCACTCGTGGAGACGTCACTCAACACGTCACTCGTGGAGACGTCACTCAACACGTCACTCGTGGAGACGTCACTCATGGAGACGTCACTCAACACGTCACTCATGGAGACGTCACTCAACACGTCACTCGTGGAGACGTCACTCATGGAGACGTCACTCAACACGTCACTCGTGGAGACGTCACTCAACACGTCACTCGTGGAGACGTCACTCAACACGTCACTCGTGGAGACGTCACTCAACACGTCACTCGTGGAGACGTCACTCATGGAGACGTCACTCAACACGTCACTCGTGGAGACGTCACTCAACACGTCACTCATGGAGACGTCACTCAACACGTCACTCGTGGAGACGTCACTCAACACGTCACTCGTGGAGACGTCACTCATGGAGACGTCACTCAACACGTCACTCGTGGAGACGTTACTCAACACGTCACTCATGGAGACGTCACTCAACACGTCACTCGTGGAGACGTCACTCAACACGTCACTCATGGAGACGTCACTCAACACGTCACTCGTGGAGACGTCACTCATGGAGACGTCACTCAACACGTCACTCGTGGAGACGTCACTCAACACGTCACTCGTGGAGACGTCACTCAACACGTCACTCGTGGAGACGTCACTCAACACGTCACTCAACACGTCACTCATGGAGACGTCACTCAACACGTCACTCGTGGAGACGTCACTCATGGAGACGTCACTCAACACGTCACTCGTGGAGACGTCACTCATGGAGACGTCACTCAACACGTCACTCGTGGAGACGTCACTCAACACGTCACTCGTGGAGACGTCACTCAACACGTCACTCGTGGAGACGTCACTCAACACGTCACTCGTGGAGACGTCACTCAACACGTCACTCGTGGAGACGTCACTCATGGAGACGTCACTCAACACGTCACTCGTGGAGACGTCACTCATGGAGACGTCACTCAACACGTCACTCGTGGAGACGTCACTCAACACGTCACTCGTGGAGACGTCACTCAACACGTCAATCGTGGAGACGTCACTCAACACGTCACTCATGGAGACGTCACTCGTGGAGACGTCACTCAACACGTCACTCATGGAGACGTCACTCAACACGTCACTCATGGAGACGTCACTCAACACGTCACTCATGGAGACGTCACTCAACACGTCACTCATGGAGACGTCACTCAACACGTCACTCGTGGAGACGTCACTCATGGAGACGTCACTCAACACGTCACTCATGGAGACGTCACTCAACACGTCACTCGTAGAGACGTCACTCATGGAGACGTCACTCAACACGTCACTCGTGGAGACGTCACTCAACACGTCACTCATGGAGACGTCACTCAACACGTCACTCGTGGAGACGTCACTCACTCGTGGAGACACGTCACTCAACACGTCACTCGTGGAGACGTCACTCAACACGTCACTCATGGAGACGTCACTCAACACGTCACTCGTGGAGACGTCACTCAACACGTCACTCATGGAGACGTCACTCAACACGTCACTCGTGGAGACGTCACTCAACACGTCACTCATGGAGACGTCACTCAACACGTCATTCATGGAGACGTCACTCAACACGTCACTCGTGGAGACGTCACTCAACACGTCACTCATGGAGACGTCACTCAACACGTCACTCGTGGAGACGTCACTCAACACGTCACTCGTGGAGACGTCACTCAACACGTCACTCATGGAGACGTCACTCAACACGTCACTCATGGAGACGTCACTCAACTCGTCACTCGTGGAGACGTCACTCAACACGTCACTCAACACGTCACTCGTGGAGACGTCACTCAACACGTCACTCATGGAGACGTCACTCAACACGTCACTCATGGAGACGTCACTCAACACGTCACTCATGGAGACGTCACTCATGGAGACGTCACTCAACACGTCACTCATGGAGACGTCACTTAAGACGGGGACAAACAATTACAAACATCGAAGCACGAAATCAAACTCAAACAAGAAACAATAAAACACACATGCAACAAATCAATGCAAAACAAATCAACGTGAAACAAACACAGCAAAACAAACAAATCAACGTGAAACAAACACAGCAAAACAAACAAATCAACGTGAAACAAACACAGCAAAACAAACAAATCAACGTGAAACAAACACAGCAAAACAAACAAATCAACGGGAAACAAACACAGCAAAACAAACAAATCAACGTGAAACAAACACAGCAAAACAAACAAATCAACGGGAAACAAACACAGCAAAAGAAACAAATCAACGTGAAACAAACACAGCAAAACAAACAAATCAACGGGAAACAAACACAGCAAAAGAAACAAATCAACGTGAAACAAACACAGCAAAACAAACAAATCAATGTGAAACAAAGCCACGTAAAAAGCACTATCAAGATCAACTAAGATTATAAATCAAAGCAAAGCAGAAAATAAAGACGCTGACCTAACAAGAAACAAGCAAATTAAAGCCATCGGGACCAGCTGGTCGAACATAAACAAACCGCTCAATTAAGAGCCCACGTGATCACTAACCACCTACGTTAACAACCCAATTCAATCACACACACACGCACAAACCACCAACATAAAGCGGTCATTGAAACACCCCCCCATTAACCCCCCCCCTCCAAAAAACTCCAAAGATCACAACACCTATAATTCTGGTAATGGGTTAATCCATTCCCCCCGTCAACTCCCCCATCATCCTCTCCCCCTCCTCCTTTCCACCACAGTAGGGAGTATGGTGGTAAAAGAGAGAGAGAGAGAGAGAGAGAGAGAGAGAGAGAGAGAGAGAGAGAGAGAGAGAGAGAGAGAGAGAGAGAGAGAGAGAGAGAGAGACAGAGAGACAGAGAGACAGAGAGACAGACAGTCAAGAAACTCGATTTTTTTCTTCAAGTTCAACTTTTAATAGAGCAATAATAGAATTTGTATACTTGCTGTGAGGCTATTGAACAGCCGTGGTGACATGACTACATCAGGGCGTAAAGCTGGTGACATGACTACATCAGGCCGTAAAGCTGGTGACATGACTACATCAGGCCGTAAAGCTGGTGACATGACTACATCAGGGTGTAAAGCTGGTGACATGACTACAACAGGGTGTAAACCTGGTGACATGACTACATCAGGGTGTAAACCTGGTGACATGACTACAACAGGGTGTAAACCTGGTGACATGACTACATCAGGGTGTAAAGCTGGTGACATGACTACAACAGGGTGTAAAGCTGGTGACATGACTACATCAGGGTGTAAACCTGGTGACATGACTACATCAGGGTGTAAACCTGGTGACATGACTACATCAGGGTGTAAAGCTGGTGACATGACTACATCAGGGTGTAAACCTGGTGACATGACTACATCAGGGTGTAAACCTGGTGACATGACTACATCAGGGTGTAAACCTGGTGACATGACTACATCAGGGTGTAAACCTGGTGACATGACTACATCAGGGTGTAAACCTGGTGACATGACTACATCAGGGTGTAAAGCTGGTGACATGACTACATCAGGGTGTAAACCTGGTGACATGACTACATCAGGGTGTAAACCTGGTGACATGACTACATCAGGGTGTAAACCTGGTGACATGACTACATCATGGCGTAAACCTGGTGACATGACTACATCAGGGTGTAAAGCTGGTGACATGACTACATCAAAGTGTAAACCTGGTGACATGACTACATCAGGGTGTAAACCTGGTGACATGACTACATCATGGCGTAAACCTGGTGACATGACTACATCAGGGCGTAAAGCTGGTGACATGACTACATCAAAGTGTAAAGCTGGTGACATGACTACATCAAAGTGTAAAGCTGGTGACATGACTACATCAGGGCGTAAAGCTGGTGACATGACTACATCAGGGCGTAAAGCTGGTGACATGACTACATCAGGGTGTAAAGCTAGTGACATGACTACATCAGGGTGTAAACCTGGTGACATGACTACATCAGGGTGTAAAGCTGGTGACATGACTACATCAGGGTGTAAACCTGGTGACATGACTACATCAGGGTGTAAACCTGGTGACATGACTACATCAGGGCGTAAAGCTAGTGACATGACTACATCAGGGCGTAAAGCTAGTGACATGACCAACACCCGAACATAAAGCTGGTGACATGACTACATCCGAACATAAAGCTGGTGACATGACTACATCCGAACATAAAGCTGGTGACATGACCAACATCCGAACATAAAGCTGGTGACATGACTACATCCGAACATAAAGCTGGTGACATGACCAACATCCGAACATAAAGCCTGGAGCGTCCAGAGTAATAAAATTCGAACACAAAACATACATGAAAAGTTCGAAAAACTATTTGGTTTATTTCTTCATTCGTCACAGTGAAGAGAAAGTTTTTCCATCACAGTACACAAACTGTGTAGGTGGGTGACACTGTAGCTATGTGTAGGTGGGTGACACTGTAGCTATGTGTAGGTGGGTGACACTGTAGCCACGTGTAGGTGGGTGACACTGTAGCCACGTGTAGGTGGGTGACACTGTAGCCACGTGTAGGTGGGTGACACTGTAGCCACGTGTAGGTGGGTGACACTGTAGCCACGTGTAGGTGGGTGACACTGTAGCTATGTGTAGGTGGGTGACACTGTAGCCACGTGTAGGTGGGTGACACTGTAGCCACGTGTAGGTGGGTGACACTGTAGCCATGTGTAGGTGGGTGACACTGTAGCCACGTGTAGGTGGGTGACACTGTAGCCACGTGTAGGTGGGTGACACTGTAGCCACGTGTAGGTGGGTGACACTGTAGCCATGAGTAGGTGGGTGACACTGTAGCCACGTGTTGGTGGGTGACACTGTAGCCACGTGTTGGTGGGTGACACTGTAGCCACGTGTTGGTGGGTGACACTGTAGCTATGTGTAGGTGGGTGACACTGTAGCTATGTGTAGGTGGGTGACACTGTAGCCACGTGTAGGTGGGTGACACTGTAGCCATGAGTAGGTGGGTGACACTGTAGCCACGTGTTGGTGGGTGACACTGTAGCCACGTGTTGGTGGGTGACACTGTAGCCACGTGTTGGTGGGTGACACTGTAGCTATGTGTAGGTGGGTGACACTGTAGCTATGTGTAGGTGGGTGACACTGTAGCCACGTGTAGGTGGGTGACACTGTAGCCACGTGTAGGTGGGTGACACTGTAGCCACGTGTAGGTGGGTGACACTGTAGCCACGTGTAGGTGGGTGACACTGTAGCCACGTGTAGGTGGGTGACACTGTAGCCATGTGTAGGTGGGTGACACTGTAGCCACGTGTAGGTGGGTGACACTGTAGCCACGTGTAGGTGGGTGACACTGTAGCCACGTGTAGGTGGGTGACACTGTAGCCACGTGTAGGTGGGTGACACTGTAGCCACGTGTAGGTGGGTGACACTGTAGCCACGTGTAGGTGGGTGACACTGTAGCCACGTGTAGGTGGGTGACACTGTAGCTATGTGTAGGTGGGTGACACTGTAGCTATGTGTAGGTGGGTGACACTGTAGCCATGAGTAGGTGGGTGACACTGTAGCCATGAGTAGGTGGGTGACACTGTAGCCACGTGTAGGTGGGTGACACTGTAGCCACGTGTAGGTGGGTGACACTGTAGCTATGTGTAGGTGGGTGACACTGTAGCTATGTGTAGGTGGGTGACACTGTAGCCACGTGTAGGTGGGTGACACTGTAGCCACGTGTAGGTGGGTGACACTGTAGCCACGTGTAGGTGGATGACACTGTAGTTGTGCACCATTCCTTCCCACCGTCCCGCCCCCATATCCTTAACCTAACCTTCCCAGTGCTATATAGTCATAATGGCTTGGCGCTTTCCCCTGTAAATTTCCCTCCCTCATAAATCGTGACTTTTTTTACATTTAATAAACAGTTTTTGAGTTCCAAACTGTTACGAGTTTGTTTACAACAATATGAACCATGAATTTCGAGTTTCCAAACTCGAAGACATGATTAAGGAAAGATGCAGCGGTTTCGTAAGCGCTTGCGTAAACTTGGGTAACTTGAGGTGACCTGAGATGGGTAATTTGGCCACTGGAAGGCGTCACTGTTGGACAAAATGCTTCCCTTGGCCACTGGAAGGCGTCACTGATGGACAAAATGCTTCCCTTGGCCACTGGAAGGCGTCACTGTTGGACAAAATGCTTCCCTTGGCCACTGGAAGGCGTCACTGTTGGACATAATGCTTCCCTTGGCCACTGGAAGGCGTCACTGTTGGACAAAATGCTTCCCTTGGCCACTGGAAGGCGTCACTGTTGGACAAAATGCTTCCCTTGGTCACTGGAAGGCGTCACTGTTGGACATAATGCTTCCCTTGGCCACTGGAAGGCGTCACTGATGGACAAAATGCTTCCCTTGGCCACTGGAAGGCGTCACTGTTGGACAAAATGCTTCCCTTGGCCACTGGAAGGCGTCACTGTTGGACATAATGCTTCCCTTGGCCACTGGAAGGCGTCACTGTTGGACAAAATGCTTCCCTTGGCCACTGGAAGGCGTCACTGTTGGACAAAATGCTTCCCTTGGCCACTGGAAGGCGTCACTGTTGGACAAAATGCTTCCCTTGGCCACTGGAAGGCGTCACTGTTGGACAAAATGCTTCCCTTGGCCACTGGAAGGCGTCACTGTTGGACATAATGCTTCCCTTGGCCACTGGAAGGCGTCACTGATGGACAAAATGCTTCCCTTGGCCACTGGAAGGCGTCACTGTTGGACAAAATGCTTCCCTTGGCCACTGGAAGGCGTCACTGTTGGACATAATGCTTCCCTTGGCCACTGGAAGGCGTCACTGTTGGACAAAATGCTTCCCTTGGCCACTGGAAGGCGTCACTGTTGGACAAAATGCTTCCCTTGGCCACTGGAAGGCGTCACTGTTGGACAAAATGCTTCCCTTGGCCACTGGAAGGCGTCACTGTTGGACAAAATGCTTCCCTTGGCCACTGGAAGGCGTCACTGTTGGACAAAATGCTTCCCTTGGCCACTGGAAGGCGTCACTGTTGGACAAAATGCTTCCCTTGGCCACTGGAAGGCGTCACTGTTGGACAAAATGCTTCCCTTGGCCACTGGAAGGCGTCACTGTTGGACAAAATGCTTCCCTTGGCCACTGGAAGGCGTCACTGTTGGACAAAATGCTTCCCTTGGCCACTGGAAACACCTTGTTGATATCTCTCATTTTTCTGTCTGTCACGAAGGCAATTTTCTTATCTATTTTGGTGTCGTCTGGGGAGTGAGGAAGACACCCAATGTGGCTTGTGTTCTTGTTGATGTCTTGCGTCTGGATGGGTGACCGTGCCTGGACCGTACATGGACCGTGCCTGGACCGTGCCTGGGCCGTGTCTGCGCCGTGCCTGGACCGTGCCTGGGCCGTGCCTGGACCGTGCCTGGGCCGTGTCTGCGCCGTGCCTGGACCGTGTCTGCGCCGTGCCTGAAACGTGCCTGGACCGTGTCTGGGCCGTGCCTGGACCGTGCCTGAGCCGTGCCTGGGCCGTGCCTGGGCCGTGCCTGGACCGTGTCTGGACCGTGCCTGGGCCGTGCCTGGACCGTACCTGGACCGTGCCTGGGCCGTGCCTGGACCGTGCCTGGACCGTGCCTGGACCGTGCCTCGTGGAACTCACCGTACTGGAGTTCATCTCATATCTGCCACTTTACTAAAATCATCACGAGAACTTACTCAATTATAAATGTACAACCATTTACGAATGTAATTGGTTGTTAAGGCAATTACGAAAGGCAAGATCTTCCTGTTCTAAAGCCATACTGACCTTCGTTGTATAGCATAATACTATCTATAACGAATTAGTAAATTCCCTTCATGTTATCTTGGTCATAAACCTTAATAATATGATGCTATATCATATTAATATATGATAGCCGCACTGCCTTGTGTAGTGGGGGGCTAAGACCGCGCCAACCTGCCTGCCTAAGGCATGCTGTGGTGCAGTGGTTTTAGTATTGTGTTAGGTAGTTGGTTGGATGATCCACTGGTTCGAATCCTGGTGGGGGCCGAAGAGTTCATATAGTGTTGTTTCGCTTAGGTTGTCGCTGCCACCATTGATTCATATATAACATTAATATAATTAACACTTGCTACCACCATCATATATATATATATATATATATATATATATATATATATATATATATATATATATATATATATATATACCTACAACACAACAACAATATTATGAATTGATCACTGACCACACGGGAATTATCAGCTGTAGATAATCAGGTAAGTGAGCAAATAGTAGGCACCAAACCTGGAAGATTAACTAAATCATCAAATCATCAAGATTCATACGTCAGGGTGCGAGCAGCCGCGTCCAACAGCCTGGTTAACCCGTCCTACAACGAGGAGACCTGGTTGACGACCGGGCCGCGAGGACGCTAAGCCCCGAAATCACCTCAAGGTATCAGGTGTGTAAATGAATTTCTGTATTAATTATCAAATGTGCAAAATAATTGATGATCATGTACACTAATTACTAATTGTATCCTCCACTCAAGATTACACGCGTATAAATCTGTATCTATAAAATACTATGTCTGTCTGTCTAAAGTAGGACAGACGCTGGCGGCTAGCCCTCACTAAACTTTCCAAGATGACACATGTGGGTGTGTGTGTGTCATAGGCTTGCTAGGTCGGCCCCGGTGCCACGTTACTAAATATTGGAAGAGAGAAGGAGGGGAACGATGGACCCCCTGTCTCACCTGGAAACCAATAATAAAAGAGCCTATTGTGCATTCTGACCCTCGAATATAGGAATTCAAACAAACTTTTCACGCCTTCAATATATGAGCAGAGAACAGCCCATAGGCTGCATGGGTTCCGGCTCTTGGGCTCCGGCTCCTCGGTCCCCTGATAAGTGGCAATTGCCTTGGTTCAGAAGCTTCGTTCAGGGATATTCTCGTTCAGAGGTTTGCTCCCTACTCACGAATGTCAGCCCGTTATGAACTTGTCTCTTGAAGACATCCATCTTTGTTCCGGCAATATTTCTAATGCTTGCTGGGAGGGTGTTGAACAGCTGTGGACCTCTGATGTCCAGACAGTGTTCTCTGAGTGTGCCTATGGCACCTCTACTCTTCACTGGACCTCTGATGTTCTGTGTTCTCTGATTGTGTCTATGGCACCTCTACTCTTCACTGGACCTCTGATGTTCAGTGTTCTCTGATTGTGCCTATGGCACCTCTACTCTTCACTGGACCTCTGATGTTCAGTGTTCTCTGATTGTGCCTATGGCACCTCTACTCTTCACTGGACCTCTGATGTTCTGTGTTCTCTGATTGTGTCTATGGCACCTCTACTCTTCACTGGACCTCTGATGTTCAGTGTTCTCTGATTGTACCTATGGCACCTCTACTCTTCACTGGACCTCTGATGTTCTGTGTTCTCTGATTGTGCCTATGGCACCTCTACTCTTCACTGGACCTCTGATGTTCAGTGTTCTCTGATTGTGCCTATGGCAACTCTACTCTTCACTGGACCTCTGATGTTCAGTGTTCTCTGATTGTGCCTATGGCAACTCTACTCTTCACTGGACCTCTGATGTTCAGTGTTCTCTGACTGTGCCTATGGCACCTCTACTCTTCACTGGTTCTATTCTGCATTTCCTTCCGTATCTTTCGCTCCAGTATGTTGTTATTCTACTGTGCACATTTGGGACCTGGCCCTCCAGTATCTTCCATGTATATATTATTTGATACCTTTCTCGTCTCCTTTTCAGAGAGTACATTTTGAGAGCTTTGAGACGGTCCCAATAATTTAGATGTCTTATCGTGTCAATGCGTGCCCAATATGTTCTCTGTATTCCCTCTAATTCAGACATCTCTCCTGCCCTGAAAGGGGAAGTGAGTACCGAGCAATACTCAAGACGGGACAACACCAGTGATTTAAATAGTATTAGCATTGCTGTGGGGTCTCTGGATGTGAACACTGCTGTGGGGTCACTGGATGTGAACATTACTGTGGGGTCTCTGGATGTGAACACTGCTGTGGGGTCTCTGGATGTGAACACTGCTATGGGGTCTCTGGATGTGAACACTGCTGTGGGTCTCTGGATGTGAACACTGCTGTGGGGTCTCTGGATGTGAACACTGCTGTGGGGTCTCTGGATGTGAACACTGCTGTGGGGTCTCTGGATGTGAACACTGCTGTGGGGTCTCTGGATGTGAACGTTGCTGTGGGGTCTCTGGATGTGAACGTTGCTGTGGGGTCTCTGGATGTGAACACTGCTGTGGGGTCTCTGGATGTGAACACTGCTGTGGGGTCTCTGGATGTGAACATTGCTGTGGGGTCTCTGGATGTGAACACTGCTGTGGGGTCTCTGGATGTGAACACTGCTGTGGGGTCTCTGGATGTGAACACTGCTGTGGGGTCTCTGGATGTGAACATTACTGTGGGGTCTCTGGATGTGAACACTACTGTGGGGTCTCTGGAGGTGAACACTACTGTGGGGTCTCTGGATGTGAACATTGCTGTGGGGTCTCTGGATGTGAACACTGCTGTGGGGTCTCTGGATGTGAACACTGCTGTGGGGTCTCTGGATGTGAACATTGCTGTGGGGTCTCTGGATGTGAACACTGCTGTGGGGTCTCTGGATGTGAACACTGCTGTGGGGTCTCTGGATGTGAACACTGCTGTGGGGTCTCTGGATGTGAACACTGCTGTGGGGTCTCTGGATGTGAACACTGCTGTGGGGTCTCTGGATGTGAACACTGCTGTGGGGTCTCTGGATGTGAACATTACTGTGGGGTCTCTGGATGTGAACACTGCTGTGGGGCTGTGGGGTCTCTGGATGTGAACACTGCTGTGGGGTCTCTGGATGTGAACACTGCTGTGGGGTCTCTGGATGTGAACACTGCTGTGGGGTCTCTGGATGTGAACACTGCTGTGGGGTCTCTGGATGTGAACACTGCTGTGGGGTCTCTGGATGTGAACACTGCTGTGGGGTCTCTGGATGTGAACACTGCTGTGGGGTCTCTGGATGTGAACGTTGCTGTGGGGTCTCTGGATGTGAACACTGCTGTGGGGTCTCTGGATGTGAACACTGCTGTGGGGTCTCTGGATGTGAACATTGCTGTGGGGTCTCTGGATGTGAACACTGCTGTGGGGTCTCTGGATGTGAACACTGCTGTGGGGTCTCTGGATGTGAACACTGCTGTGGGGTCTCTGGATGTGAACACTGCTGTGGGGTCTCTGGATGTGAACACTGCTGTGGGGTCTCTGCTGTGGGGTCTCTGGATGTGAACATTGCTGTGGGGTCTCTGGATGTGAACACTGCTGTGGGGTCTCTGGATGTGAACACTGCTGTGGGGTCTCTGGATGTGAACACTGCTGTGGGGTCTCTGGATGTGAACACTGCTGTGGGGTCTCTGGATGTGAACTGTGGGGTCTCTGGATGTGAACATTGCTGTGGGGTCTCTGGATGTGAACGTTGCTGTGGGGTCTCTGTGAACATTACTGTGGGGTCTCTGGATGTACCCCTGTCCTGGGTGCTGTGGGGTCTCTGGATGTGAACACTGCTGTGGGTCTCTGGATGTGAACACTGCTGTGGGGTCTCTGGATGTGAACATTGCTGTGGGGTCTCTGGATGTGAACATTACTGTGGGGTCTCTGGATGTGAACACTGCTGTGGGGTCTCTGGATGTGAACATTGCTGTGGGGTCTCTGGATGTGAACACTGCTGTGGGGTCTCTGGATGTGAACATTACTGTGGGGTCTCTGGATGTGAACATTACTGTGGGGTCTCTGGATGTGAACACTGCTGTGGGGTCTCTGGATGTGAACGTTCTCATAAACCATCCCATCATTGTCCTGGCCGCCGCCGCCGCCATATTTGCTCGGTTATGTTCACTAAATGTCAGGTCGTCAGACATCATAATTCCCAGATCTTTTACATGTTGCTTTCCTTCTATGAGTAGGTCTGTGTCCTGAACCCTGTGTCCTGTACCCCTGTGTCCTGTACCCCTGTGTCCTGTACCCCTGTGTCCTGTGTCCTGTACCCCTGTGTCCTGTGTCCTGTACCCCTGTGTCCTGTGTCCTGTAACCTAACCTAACCTAACCTAACCTAACTTAACCTAACCTAACCTAACCTAACCTAACTTAACCTAACCTAACCTAACTTAACCTAACTTAACCTAAGTATCTGGAAATTATCACCGTTAAAATTGTGTCATTTTGTGTTGTCCAATCGAAAACTTTATTGATATCAACTTGAAGTTTTCAATGACTTCTACCGAGGAAATTTTCATGCTGATTTTGATATCATCTTCAAAGGATGACACAAAGCTGTGATTGTATTTTTGTCTATATTTGAAATGAAAATAAGGAACACCAGTGGTGCAAAGATTGTTCCCTGGCGTACATTGCTTTCCAATGTGCTTAACTTGATTTTGTTTGACCGTTACTCTTGCATTCTGTTTGAAAGGAAATCTTAAATCCGACCTACATTACCTGTTATGTCTATTGATCTAATCTTATGGGCTATCTTCAAGAGGAAACTAGATTTATTCCTCCAAGGAGTGCCGGACCAACAGGGCTGTGGTGGGTATGTGGGCCTGCGGGCCGCTCCAAGCAACAGCCTGGTGGACCAAACTCTCACAAGTCAAGCCTGGCCTCGGACCGGGCTTGGGGAGTAGAACTCCCAGAACCCCATCAACCAGGTAACCAGGTATCATTCTATTGTCACACACTTATGAAGTGTTTTTGCTAAGTCTGTGTATACAACATCTGCATTTTGCTTTTCTTCTAAAGCTTCTGTGATTTTGTCATAGTGGTTGAGTAACTGTGACAGACAGGATCTTCCCGCTCTAAATCCATGTTGTCCTGGGTTGTGAAGGTCATTGTTCTCTATAAGACTGGAGATTTGATTCCTGGTCATTCTATCAGAAACTTTTACGTGTGGCATGTTAGTGCGACTGGTCTATAGTTTTTTCTTTTTGCCAAAGCTTTACTACCTCCTTTGTGTTGTGGAACTACATCTGCAGATTTAAGTGCTGCTGTAACCTCTCCTGTATCCTGGCTCTTTCTCCATATTACACTGAATATCCTGTGAATAATCAATGAATTCCAAGGAATCAGGACCCGGAGCTAATTAAGTGCATGGGGCAAGTGTTAATATTAGTTAGTTATATTGTCATGGGTTTGGATATCGTTCGTAAACATGCTGGCCGGATATCATGTTGTTTATTGGGGGTTGTAAACTACCTCTCATACTGTTCGCTCTGGATTTCACTAATTTCGTTATCGTCACCTTTGAACGAACTTTCATTTTGCAAGTGTTGCTCTAATACCGATGGAGGCTTGTGGAGTCTGATTTTTGATATGAGGAAATATTGTAAGATTATTATTTATCTCTGGTATAGCTGGGAGCCGGTCGGCCGAGCGGACAGCACGCTGGACTTGTGATCCTGTGGTCCTGGGTTCGATCCCAGGCGCCGGCGAGAAACAATGGACAGAGTGTCTTTCACCCTATGCCCCCTGTTACCTAGCAGTAAAATAGGTACCTGGGTGTTAGTCAGCTGTCACGGGCTGCTTCCTGGGGGTGGAGGCCTGGTCGAGGACCGGGCCGCGGGGACACTAAAAGCCCCGAAATCATCTCAAGATAACCTCAAGATAGCTTCCTGTTCCAGTTTCTCCAGACTGAGGTGATGGTTCCAGGGTCTGCTCTTCCATCTTCCAGTCTGCTTAAGCCTTTCCCTTATTTAGTCTTTCCTTCTATAGTGTCGCCTGAGTTGTCTTTCTAGGGTGATCTTTCCTTGTTAGGGAAGGGACGTCCGTCGGACGGACGGTCAGTCTTAGGAGCCCCCGACCGACGGACGGACTGTCTCAGGAGCGCCCCGACGTACCATAAATAACAGGCCGGTATTGGCAATAGACGAGCTGGCGACACAATAAAACTCATCATGTAAAGCCCGACTCGGGGGGGGGGGGGGAACGTCCCCCCCCCCTCGCTGCCACAGCCCAATCTGCCACTGCCCCAATCTGTTACCACCTAATCTGCCACTACACAATCTGCCGCCATGATCACGACTCCCAGTCCGGCCTTTCATGACCTAGATTCTGGACTTGTTTCCTTAAGGGGGGGCACGACGAGACGAGAGAGAGAGAGAGAGAGAGAGAGAG
>NW_025553470.1:0-59178 GCF_020424385.1 Procambarus clarkii
CCTTAGATGGATGACAGCCTACAGGGTCACCAAGCCCTTTGATGGATGACAGCCCTACAGCGTCACCATGCCCTTAGATGGATTATAGTTCTACAGGGTTACCATACCCTTAGATGGATGACAGCCCTACAGGATCACTATGCCCTTTGATGGATGACAGCCCTACAGCGTCACCATGCCCTTAGATGGATGATAGTTCTACAGGGTTACCATACCCTTAGATGGATGATAGCCCTACAGGATCACTATGCCCTTAGATGGATGACAGCTCTACAGGGTCACCATACCCTTAGATGGATAACAGCCCTACAGGATCACTATGCCCTTAGATGGATGACAGGCCTACAGGGTCTCTATGCTCTTAGATGGATGACAGCCCTACTGGGGCACCTAGCCCTTAGATGGATGACAGCCCGACAGGGGCACCATGCCCTTACATGGATGACAGCTCTGCACGGACACCGTGCCCTTAGATGGATGACAGCTCTACAGGTTACAATGCCCTTAGATGGATGACAGCCCTACAGGGTCACCATGCCCTTAGATGAATGACAGCTCTACAGGTTCACAATGCCCTTAGATGGATGACAGCCCTACAGGGTCACCATGCCCTTAGATGGATGACAGACCTATTTGGTGACCATGCCCTTAGATGGATGACAGCCCTACAGGGTCACTGTAGGGCATAGTGACGCTAGATGATATCCTGGATGACATAGAGGATTAGATGGATGATATCTCCGTGGATCTCACAAGGGTCGCAGCTTCCTCAGCAAGATGCAGAAGACCTTGACCAAGAAGGAGAGAAGAGGAACGCACAACCAGACTCAACTTACCAATATCTTCATTATTATCTGTATTAATATCCGGACTACAACTGCTTCCACTAATTTATTTTATATAAGTGTTTTTTCTGTTATTTATTAGTTATAATTATTTTTATCCCCCTACATTATTTTGTTCTGAGTAAGTTTTACATTAGCTATCTGAGTGTGGTCTCTCTATCTCTCTCTCTCTCTTCTCTCTCTCTCCTCTCTCTCTCTCTCTCTCTCTCTCTCTCTCTTCTCTCTCTCCTCTCTCTCTCTCTCTCTCTCTCTCTCCTCTCTCTCTCTTCTCTCTCTCTCTCTCTCTCTTCTCTTTCTCTCTCTCTCTCTCTTTTCTCTCTCTCTCTCTCTCTCCTCTCTCTCTCTCTCTCTCTCTCTCTCTCTCTCTCTCTCTCTTCTCTCTCTCTCTCGTCTCTCTCTCTCTCTCTTCTCTCCTCTCCTCTCTCTCTCTTCTCTCTCTCTCTCTCTCCTCTCTCTTCTCTCTCTCTCTCTCTCTCTCTCTCTCTCTCTCTCTCTCTCTCTCTCTCTCTCTCTCTCTCTCTCTCTCTCTCTCTCTCTCTCTCTCTCTCTCTCTCTCTCTCTCTCTCTCTCTCTCTCTCTCTCTCTCTCTCTCTCTCTCTCTCTCTCTCTCTCTCTCTCTCTCTCTCTTCTCTCTCCTCTCTCTCTCTCTCTCTCTCTCTCTCCTCTCTCTCTCTCTCTCTCTCTCTCTCTCTCTCTCGCTCTCTCTCTCTCTCTCTCTCTCTCTCTCTCTCTCTCTCTCCTCTCTCTCTCTCTCTCTCTCTCTCTCTCTCTCTCTCTCTCTCTCTCTCTCTCTCTCTCTCTCTCTCTCTCTCTCTCTCTCCTCTCTCTCTTCTCTCTCTCTCTCTCTCTCTCTCTCTCTCTCTCTCTTCTCTCTCTCTCTCTCTCTCTCTCCTCTCTCTCTCTCTCTCTCTCTCTCTCTCTCTCTCTCTCTCTTCCTCTCTCTCTCCTCTCTCTCTCTCTCTCTTCCTCTCTCTCTCTCTCTCTCTCTCTCCCTCTAATCTCTCTTCTCTCTCGTGTCCTCATAAGCTCATCTTCTCTCTCACTGATCCTCACATAAAAACATCAGATCTGCCATCCTGGGACTCTCACTCCTCACACACCTCTACCCTCACACACTGCTCTCTCACACACCTGCACCCTCACACACCTGCTCTATCACACTCCTGCACCCTCACACAACCTGCTCTCTCACACACCTGCACCCTCACACACCTGGCTCTCTCACACACCTGCACTCTCACCACACCTGCACCCTCACCCCACACCTGCACCCTCACACACCTGCTACCTCACTCACACCTGCACCCTCACACACACCTGCACCCTCACACACCTGCACCCACACATCTGCACCCCTCACACACCTGCTACCTCACACACACCTGCACCCTCACACACACCTGCACCCTCACACACCTGCACCCACACATCTGCACCCTCACAATCCTCAGGGATAAAGAGTTAGTCTGAGTCTGAGATAAAGAGACTCAGGGAAAATCAGCTTTCAAACCAGCAGAGGGTATTCCACCTCCTGGAGGCAGGGGACGAAGCTGATGGAAGCCTCCTTCCAGGGAGACTCTCTTTTGCAGGAATACTGCAGAGCAGCCCGGGTGCCAAGGACGCTCTAGAGGCAGCTGCTATGAAAGCAGCTACCTCACAGGAAGCTGCAAAATGCACTGAGCAAATGCTGAAAAGGAAACGAACAGTTACAGTTGTAGGAGTACAGGAACCAGAGGGATCCAATCGGGAGGAGTGGAGAAGGAGGGACTGAACAACCATGACAGATATCCTGGAGGGACTGGATATGGAGGAGGTAGATGGAAACATAGAGAAGGTTTTCAGGCTGGGCATCTACAAGAGGGAAAGGAAACGATTGATAAAGGTAGTGCTCATGAACGAGGCAACAAGGGAGAAAAATCCTATCCAGGAAGAGCAGACTTGTGAGGTTGGGGGGATACGAGGACGTCTTTCTGCAAAGGGACATAACGAGGGAAGAGAGAAGGAAGGCTGCAGAAGCAAGGAGGAGACGCAAAAAAAGGGGTGGGGATATGGGAGACACAGGACTCAGCTCAGTGTCTCCAGGAACCTCAGAGGGGAGTGGGAATCCCACCACCAGCAGGCCAGCACCCCCAGGGAGGATAGTAACAGAAGCCCCCCACCACCAACCCCTCAGCCATCCCCCACCAATCACCTGCTCCTCCCCAGACAGTAACATCCTTCTTCAGACCATGCCCCCCATGTTCCCTGACCCAGACCCCCCCCCCTCCATGCCCTTGTCCTTCCCCAATCCCTACCCCAGGTCCTCACTGTTCCTGCATCCCATGCCCTTCCCAGTTCCCCCACCCTGAGCTCTCCATCCTAACCCCTCCCTCCTGCCCCCTCCTCCCCAGGCTCCCCTCCCACCCCCAACCCCTGACCTCCCTGCCAACCCCATCCCAGTCTCCCCTACATACCCCAACCCGTGACCTCCCACCACATGCCCCTCCAGCTCCCCCAATCCAATGCCCCAGTTAACCCCCAACCCCAGACCCCTCAGCTGCACCACGTCAGACCCCCCTAGCCCCCCTGTACCAGACCCCTCACAGCCCACTCCCACCCCTGATCCCCAGGTCCTCCTTCCTAGGCCCTCCCACCCCAGGCGTTACTTGCCCCCCAGCTCCAGTGGAATCAACAGAAACTGAGAGTGGACAAGAGTCAGCTTCAAGGTCATGTACTTGAACATAGATGAGATTACAAGCAAGGCAAGTAAACTTAGGGAAAGAACACAAGAAGTAAACCCAGATGTAATTGGACTCACAGAAACAAAATTATCAGGAATCATAACAAATGCAGTGTTTCCCCAGGACTACAATGTAATAAGGAAAGAGAAGGAAGGAAGGGGAGGAGGCGGAGTGGCTCTACCGATGAGAAAGGAATGGACTTTTGAGGAGATGGTTATTCCGAGCTGCGAAGGGTTCAGAGACTTCATCATAGGCACCATGACGAAGGGAGGACCAAGAATAGTAGTAGTAGCAGTGATATATAACCCACCACCAAATGACAGAAGACCCAGGCAAGAGTATGACAGAAACAACATGGTAGTTAACACTATCATTGAGAGAGCTGCCGCTGCTGCCTGTAGAAATTGATCCCATCTGCATCAAGGGAGACTTTAATCATGGAAGGATAAATTGGGAAAACAAGGAACCACATGGAGGTGAGGAAACATGGAGGGCGAAACTGTTGGAGGTGGCGACTAGAAACTTTTCAAGTCAGCATGTCAAGGGTCCCACGAGAATGAGAAGCAATGATGAACCAGCAAGACTCGACCTGGTATTCACTCTGAACGATTCAGACATAAGGGAAATCGGTCTTGAAGCCCCCGTGGGTATGAGTGATTACAATGTACTGTTGTTTGAGTATCTGGTAGAAGAAGGGTTAATGTACTCAAGGAAGGGACCAGAAAACAAGAGGCAGGCATTCCGAAAGGGAGACTATGAGGAGATGAGAAAATTCCTAACTGAAATAGCTTGGGAAACAGAGCTCTGAGGAAAGACGGTTCAAGACATGATGGACTACATCACACAGAAGTGTAAGGAGGCAACAGACAAGTTCGTCCCAGTCCAAGAGGAAAAAAAATGAAATGGAGATGAGAAACCCATGGTTTAGTCAGAGTTGTAAGCTAGCAAAGCAACTAAGAAAAAGGGCGTGGAGAAGCTATAGAAACAACTGAACACTAGAGAAGAGAGGAAGATATCAGAGCGTCAGGAATGAATACGTCAGGGTGAGAAGAAAGGTAGAGAGACAATATGAAAATGACATAGCGAGCAAGGCAAAGACTCAACCCAAACTGCTGTATAGCCACATCAGGAGAAAAACGACAGTGAAGGAACAGGTAATGAAACTGAGGATAGGGGTAGAAAGATTCACTACAAACGACAAGGAAGCGTGCGAGGAACTCACTAAGAAATTCCAGGAAGTCTTCACCTCAGAGCATAGAGAAGTCCCGGAGATAAGAAAGGGAACATCAAACCAGACACCACTAAAGGAGTTTATGATTACCAGTGGGGAGGTGAGGAAGCATCTGCTAGATTTGGACGTGACAAAGGCTATAGGCCCAGATGGAATCTCACCATGGATTCTAAAGGAAAGAGCAGAAGCTCCTTGCCTGCCACTCTCCATGGTGTACAACCATGGAGAGTGGCAGGCACACACACACTGGTAACAGGTGAACTGCCAAAAATTTGGAAGACGGCCAATGTAGTCCCAATATACAAGAAAGGTGATAGACAGGAGGTACTGAACTACAGACCAGTGTCCCTAACTTGCATTCCATGCAAGATAATGGAGAAGATTGTGTGAAAAAAGCTAGTAGAACATCTGGAGCGGAAGAACTTTGTAACACAACATCAACATGGGTTCAGAGATGGCAAATCATGCCTAACAGGATTAACTGAGTTCTATGACGATGCAACAAAAATTAGGCAAGAGAGAGAGGGCTGGGCAGACTGCTTATTTCTGGACTGCCAGGAAGCTTTGGACACAGTACCACATAAGAAACTAGTGGACAAACTGGAGATGAAGGCAGGAATGAAAAGGAAGGTACGCCACTGGATAAGGCAGTACCTAAGCAACAGGACACAACGAGTCACCGTGAAGGGTGAGGCCTCGGAGTGGTGGGGAGTCACCAGTGGAGTCCCACAGGGATCAGTCCTTGAACCTATACTGTTTCTGATATACGTAAATGATCTCCCAGAAGGAATTGATTCGTTCCTCTCGAACGTTTGCTGATGATGCAAAAATTATGAGGAGGATCAGGACAGAGGAGGATAGTATGAGGCTACAAGATGACCTAGACAAACTGAAGGAATGGTCCGACAAATGTCTACTAAAATTCAACCCAAGTAAATGTAAGGTGATGAAACTAGGAGGAACTAGGAGGCCAGTCGCTGGATACCGAATGGGAGATGAAGTCCTTCACAATACGGACAAAGAGAAAGATCTGGGAGTTGATATCACGCCAAACCTGTCTCCTGAAGCCCATATCAAAAGAATAACATCAGCGGCCTATGCGAGGCTGGCTAACATCAGAACTGTTTTCAGAAACCTGTGTAAGGAATCCTTCAGAACCTTGTACAGTATACCACATATGTAAGGCCAATCCTGGAGTATGCGGCCCCAACATGGAGCCCGTATCTAGTCAAGCGCAAGACGAAGCTGAAATAAGTTCAGAGGTATCCCACTAGACTAGTCCCAGAACTAAGAGGCATGAGGTATGAGGACAGACTACGTGAACTGCACCTCACGTTGCTGGAAAAAAGAAGAGCTAGGGGAGACATGATCACCACATACAAAATCCTCAGGGGAATTGACAGGGTGGACAAGGACGGATTATTTAACACGGGTAGCACACGTACAAGGGGACTCAGGTGGAAGCTGAGTACCCAAATGAGCCACAGAGACATTAGAAAGAACTTTTACAGTGTCAGAGTAGTTAGTAAATGAAATGCACTAGGAAGTGATGTGGTGGAGGCTGACTCCATACACAGTTTCAAATGTAGATATGATAGAGCCCAGTAGGCTCAGGAATCTGTACATCAGTTGACTGGCGGTTGAGAGGCGGGACCAAAGAGCCAGAGCTCAACCCCCGCAAGCACAATTAAGTGAGAATAAATAGGTGAGTACACACACACACACTTTTGTGTGTGTGTGTGTGTACTAAAGATCATTGCCTCTGGCAATGATCTTTAATGAGTCACTTATGTCGGGAGAATTGCCCAGTTGCTGGAAGGAGGCAAATGTCGTACCGATTTTCAAGAAAGGTGATAGGGAGGTGGCACTTAACTACAGACCCGTGTCACTGACAAGCATCCCCTGCAAAATACTTGAAAGAATAATTTGGCTAAGACTTGTTGAGCATCTGGAGAGCATTGGGTTTGTAAACAAGCACCAACATGGGTTCTGGACAGGGAAATCATACCTAACAAACCTTTTAGAATTCTATGATAAAGTAACAAAGATAAGGCAGGACAGAGAAGGCTGGGCAGACTGCATATTTCTTGACTGCCAAAAGGCCTTTGATACAGTACCGCACATGAGACTGCTATACAGCACATGAGACTGTGGAGAGCCAGGCTATTGGAGTTGGTGACTAGAAACGTTTTAACCCAGAATGTCAGAGAACCCACAAGGATGAGAGGAAATGATGAACCAGAGAGCCTCGACCTGGTCTTCACCCTGAACGACTCCGACATAAGAGAAATCGGTTTTGAGGCCCCAGTAGGAATGAGCGACCACAGTGTACTGGTGTTTGAGTACTTGATTGAAGAAGGGTTATTGAACTCGAGGAGGGGTACTGAAAAAAAAAGGCTGGCATTCCGAAAGGGAAACTCTGAGGAGATAAGAAAATTCCTAACAGATATAGCATGGGAAACAGAGCTCAGGGGAAAGACGGCCCAAGACATGATGGACTACATCACGCAGAAGTGCAAGGAAGCAGCAAACAAGTTTGTCCCAGTCCAAAAGGAAAACAGTGAAATGAAGATGAGAAACCCATGGTTTAATCAGAGATGTAGGCTAGCTAAGCAGCAAAGTAAAAGGGCATGGAGAAACTATGGGAATAACAGGACATTTGAGAGCAGAGAAAGATACCAGAGTGCCAGGAATGAATATGTCAGGATGAGAAGAGAGGCAGAAAGACAAAACGAAAATGACATCACAAGCAAGAAAAAAGACTCAGCCTAAATTGCTGCATAGCCACATTAGGAGAAAAACAACAGTAAAGGAACAGGTTATGAAATTAAGGATAGGGTCAGAAGGATTCACTACAAACGACAAGGAAGTGTGTGAGGAACTGAATAAGAAATTCCAGGAGGTCTTCACCTTAGAGCAAGGAGAAATCCCAGAGATAAGAGAGGGAATAGCTAACCAGGAACCACTGGAAGAGTTTGAGATTACCAGCGGGGAAGTAAGGAAGTATTTACTAGAGTTGGATGTGACAAAGGCTATAGGCGCAGATGGAATCTCCCCTTGGATACTAAAGGAAGGAGCAGAAGAACTGTGCCTCCCGCTCTCCATGGTGTATAACAAATCACTGGCAACAGGGGAACTTCCAGATATTTGGAAAGCAGCTAACGTAGTCCCGATATTCAAGAAAGGGGATAGACATGAGGCACTGAATTACAGACCAGTGTCCCTAACCTGCATACCACGCAAGCTGATGGAGAAGATTGTGTGAAGAAAGCTAGCCTCACAGGGTTACTTGAATTCTACGACCAGGCAACAAAAATCAGGCAAGAAAGAGAAGGGTGGGCAGACTGCATATTTTTGGATTGCCAGAAAGCCTTTGATACAGTGCCACACAAGAGGCTAGTGAAAAAGTTGGAGATGCAGGCTGTAGTGAAAGGGAAGGTACTCCATTGGATACAGGAGTACCTACGCAACCGGAGACATCGAGTCAGTGTGAGGGGTGAGGTCTCAGATTGGC
Source organism: Procambarus clarkii (assembly GCF_020424385.1). Classification (NCBI taxonomy): domain Eukaryota; kingdom Metazoa; phylum Arthropoda; class Malacostraca; order Decapoda; family Cambaridae; genus Procambarus; species Procambarus clarkii. The sequence continues at coordinate 8,311 of NW_025553470.1, forward strand.
GAGACGTCACAAGTGGAGTCCCGCAGGGATCGGTCCATGGACCTATACTGTTTCTGATATATATAAATGATCTCCCAGAGGGTATGGAAACGTTTCTCTCAATGTTTGCCGATGATGCAAAAATTATGAGGAGAATTGAAACAGAGGATGATAGTAGGAGGCTACAAGATGACCTAGACAGACTGAGTGAATGGTCCAACAAATGGCTGTTGAAGTTCAACCTGATTAAATGCAAAGTAATGAAACTAGGCAGTGGAAACAGGAGGCCAGACACAGGATACCAAATAGGAGGTGAAGTACTTAATGAAACGGACAGGGATAAAGATCTAGGAGTTGATATCACCACCAAACCTGTCTCCTGAAGCCCCCATAAAAAGAATAACGTCTGCGGCATAAGCGAGGCTGGCTAACATCAGAACAGCGTTCAGGAACCTGTGTAAGGAATCATTCAGAATCATGTATACCACATATGTAAGACCAATCCTGGAGTATGCGGCCCCAGCATGGAGCCCGTACCTTGTCAAGCACAAGACGAAGCTGGAAAAAGTTCAAAGGTATGTCGTTAGACTAATCACGGAGCTAAGAGGCATGAATTACGAGGAAATGGTGCGGGAAATGCACCTTACGACACTGGAAGACAGAAGAGTAAGGGGGAGACATGATCACTACCTACAAAATCCTCAGGGGAATCGACCGGATAAACAAGGATAAACTATTCAACACTGGTGGGACGCGAACAAGGGGACACAGGTGGAAACTGAGTACCCACATGAGCCACAGAGACGTTAGAAAGAACTTTTCAGTGTCAGAGTAGTTAACAGATGGAATGCATTAGGCAGTGATGTGGTGGAGGCTGACTCCATACACAGTTTTAAATGTAGATATGATAGAGCCCAGTAGGCTCAGGAACCTGTACACCAGTTGATTGACAGTTGAGAGGCGGGACCAAAGAGCCAAAGCTCAACCCCCGCAAGCACAAATAGGTGAGTACTCCCCACGGCACAGTTCACTACTCCCCACGGCACAGTTCACTACTCCCCACGGCACAGGTCACTACTCCCCACGGCACAGGCCACTACTCCCCACGACACAGTTCACTACTCCCCACGGCACAGTTCACTACTCCCCACGGCACAGGTCACTACTCCCCACGGCACAGGCCACTACTCCCCACGGCACAGTTCACTACTCCCCACGGCACAGTTCACTACTCCCCACAGCACAGGTCACTACTCCCCACGGCACAGGTCACTACTCCCCACAGCACAGGTCACTACTCCCCACGGCACAGTTCACTACTCCCCACGGCACAGTTCACTACTCCCCACGGCACAGGTCACTACTCCCCACGGCACAGGCCACTACTCCCCACGGCACAGTTCACTACTCCCCACGGCACAGGTCACTACTCCCCACGGCACAGTTCACTACTCCCCACGGCACAGGTCACTACTCCCCACGGCACAGGTCACTACTCCCCACGGCACAGGTCACTACTCCCCACGGCACAGGTCACTACTCCCCACGGCACAGGTCACTACTCCCCACGGCACAGGTCACTGCTCCCCACGGCACAGGTCACTACTCCCCACGGCACAGTTCACTACTCCCCACGGCACAGGTCACTACTCCCCACAGGGGCAGCAGGTCAACCGTTCCTCTCCACTTGGGTAATTGGACCGCGGCTTAACGAGGTGTCGGGAGTAGTGGAGAAGGCGAGGCTCGGAGCCCCGGGGCACGCCGGGTAATGCCTACACATCCCTCCACCAGTTGTGTGGAATATATTGACGTCAGTTGTGTTGAGATATTGACCCTTACAGTTCCTTACAGCACCATGATGGAGAGAGAGAGTGAGTTAGTCCCCTCCCCCAGGTGAACCATCCCCTCTAGGGACAGTTCCGGCGTCCCCCCCCCCCCTCCAACCTCGCCCCTGGCCGGAAAAGTCCCCCCATGTCAGGGGAAATTCTTGCGTCAGCGTTTTATCTGTTGCCAACAATTTGTGGTGAAAGTTGGAGATCAAAAGCTGCTCCACAATTCCTCAAACAGTCGGATAATGGACTTATTTTCCTGCTGGACATTTTCCCTGTTTGGCTTATCTGTTTTTTAGGATTTCTGTTGTGCTGTCTTTATATATGTGTATTATAATATGTATATATATATATATATATATATATATATATATATATATATATATATATATTAAATATATATTAAAATATATTATATATTAAATATATATTTTCGGTCATTAATATGACCGAAAAAGTAAGATTAGTGATTCTAACACGAATTTTCTCGATCTTTCGTACATTTCTTTTCACTGTTGGTGGTAATTCAAAAATCAATTCTCCAAAATTCTTTTTTTTTCTAGTCTGACGCGACACTTGAGCGCGTTTCGTAAAACTTATTACATTTTCAAAGACTTTAGTTTACACATACACAACTGAATAGAACTTACACATCTCCGATTTGTTTATATCTACATTTGAGTGAGGTGGATGGGGTGAGGTGGTATTAATAGGGTATTAATTTCATCAACACAAGACAGAACACGAAACAATGGGTATTGAATGGAAGTGATTGTAGAAAGCCTATTGGTCCATATTTCTTGATGCTTCTATATTGGAGCGGAGTCTTGAGGTGGGTAGAATATAGTTGTGCATTAATTGGCTGTTGATTGCTGGTGTTGACTTTTTAATGTGTAGTGCCTCGCAAACGTCAAGCCGCCTGCTATCGCTGTATCTATCGATGATTTCTGTGTTGTTTACTAGGATTTCTCTGGCGATGGTTTGGTTGTGGGAAGAGTTTATATGTTCCTTAATGGAGCCCTGTTGCTTATGCATCGTTAAACGCCTAGAAAGAGATGTTGTTGTCTTGCCTATATACTGGGTTTTTTGGAGCTTACAGTCCAAATTTGTATTTGGCTTACAGTGTATTTGTGAAGTCTTTGAAAATGTAATAAGTTTTACGAAACGCGCCCGTGTCGCGTCAGACTAGAAATAAAAATGAATTTTGGAGAAGTGATTTTTGATTTACCTCCAACAGTGAAGCGTAATGTACGAAAGATTGAGAAAATTCGTGTTAGAATTATTAATCTTACTTTTTCGGTCATATTTAATAATATATATATATATATATATATATATATAATATATATATATATATATATATATATATATATATATATATATATATATATATATGTATATTATTAAATATGACCGAAAAAGTAAGATTAATAATTCTAACACGAATTTTCTCAATCTTTCGTACATTACGCTTCACTGTTGGAGGTAAATCAAAAATCAATTCTCCAAAATTCATTTTTGTTTCTAGTCTGACGCGACACGGGCGCGTTTCGTAAAACTTATTACATTTTCAAAGACTTTAGTTCACAAATACACAACTGAATAGAACTTACGTATCTCCGATTTTATATCTACATTTGAGTGAGATGGAAGGGGTGATATGGCATTAACACAAGACAGAACAAAGTGTGGTATTAATAGGGTATTAATTTCATCAACACAAGACAGAACAAGAGTATTAATGGGTATTAATTTCATCAACACAAGACAGAACACGAAACAATGGATATTGAATAGAAGTGTTTGTAGAAAGCCTATTGGTCCATATTTCTTGATGCTTCTATAATGGAGCGGAGTCTTGAGGTGGGTAGAATATAGTTGTGCAATAATTGGCTGTTGATTGCTGGTGTTGACTTCTTGATGTGTAGTGCCTCGCAAACGTCAAGCCGCCTGCTATCGCTGTATCTATCGATGATTTCTGTGTTGTTTACTAGGATTTCTCTGGCGATGGTTTGGTTATATATATATATATATATATATATATATATATATATATATATATATATATTGTGACAATAATCTCCTTCAAGAGATTGAGCCTGCTCTTCCCTCCACAAACCCGTCGTTGAAATTATATAAAACGACTATGGAAGACATGTCCAACAATGACAACAACACCAGCAAGGCTTGCTAGGGTGAGCAAAACGTATGCAGCCAGCCACCTGTTCGGACCCAAACCACCAAACTACATGTTGATCGCTGCCGGCTCCGCTGATTGGTCGCCGGTCTGGCTGCACCTGCACTCGCCCCCCCATACTACTTGATGTCTGGGGTCGCCCCAACCTCGGACTTCAGAATGTTCAGTGCTCTCGTTGTCACCACTCCTCCCAGCTAGACTCTAGCGTGTACTGAGAGAAGTGGTGGCTTTAAGCCAATATTCCAGCACCTCCCATTTACTTTTATATTGCACTTCTTGTTATTTTGCCTTAACGTAACTTTTCATTGTGTCATCTAATTATTCTCATTATTTTGATTGATTTTATTATAAGAATTTGTTTGTGCATTTTATTCATGTTTTGATTTAATTAACGTAATTAAAATTTCATTGTTAAAATTTACTTGTGTTTTGTGTGTCTTCTCCTTACCTTACCACAGACGAAGTTCCAGTTTTGTATTTTTTTTTTATAACTATGTGACGAGGCCATACCCCTAGCCTTAAACAGCCGAACACCAACGCGTTACCGTCACAAGTTATATGGGGGCCTGTCCTAGGAGCTTCACTCAGGTACTGGTGCCAAGTGGTAATTTATGGTAAGCGTATTTAACTTTGTTAACGTAGCTTTACTATTTTTCATATTCAATTTCATTTTTTATAAGGTGCGGTGTATTGTGCATTACGAGAGTAACATATAGTGAAGGTGAGACAACTTTGGATTACGTGGTGACTGTAGGCCGCAGTCATACTCTTAATTGGTCATCTCTCCCTCCTTGTTATTACTCGTGTTTACCATCTATGTCCCTTGAATATTTCTCATTCTGACAGATCATCATATTGGTACCCTGGTACTGTGGTCTGCCCCGGGTCAAGAGTACCCAATCTTCTGCAATCTGACTGTAGGAGGACAAAGAGGGCCATAGTTCCTCTAGCTCGAACTTTAGTTGCTGAATTGGGACCTCAGCAGCAGTTCTCGTCACAAGTTGACACCTCGCACCCCTACACGTCAGTCAGAGATGATGATACATACAACGGTAGGGAATTAGCTTATTTTTTCAGAGCACAAAAGTTCGCTAATTCTGTAAGTATCATATTAAATTCAGTGGGAAAAACTTGCTTTATGTCCTATAGAGACTTGGCAAGGTATGCCTACATCCTTGGACTACCAATTTTACTTTTGAAGCATTTAACTGTTTCATTTGTTTTCGAAACTCTGTTTCATTTGTTAGTAGGATTTTCTTGCCCTTATTCTCTTACATGAGTACCGGGTAAAAGATTTCCTGCGCCCTTGATTTAATTTAATCATTTAATATCTTTCACTTAACGTTAATTGTTAAAGATCACACAGGATAGGTACCAGTTGCCACGTTGTCCTGTTTCTGACATTTCACTATTGAATATTCGTGTACCTTTATTTGCTAATTTCACCATGTTTCGTCTCCAAACTTTCCGTGCAAATCCAGCAGGTGAAATAGGGACTTTAAGTCGTGCCAAGAGGACTGAACTACAAACTCTTGCACATGAGTATCAACTAGAAGTTCCCTACCAAGCCAACAAAAATGACCTACACAACCTGTTGCTGGATTACTATTTAGAGCAAGGTAAGATAGACTCTGAAACTCATGAAACTTACTATATTGCAGAGAAAACTGACTTGGCAACGATGAAACTTAAACTAGAGCTGGCCAAGATTGAACGTGAGCAGCAAAGAGAAGCAGCTGCCATACGGAGGGAAGAACAAGAACGCGAAGCTGCTTTGAGGAGAGAAGAACACGAACGCGAGGTCGCATTACTCCGTGAACGTGAACGAGTACAGCTTGAAACCAAACAACGCGAGTTGGAAATACAACGCGAACATGACAAGCAACAAGCGACTCTGGCTCTAGAGTGTCGTCAACGTGAAATCGCCTTGGAAACTTCCCACTTCACTCAACGCCAGCAAGCTACTGCCAATCTTCCCGTCAGTTTTAATATATCACATGCAAGTAAGTTAATGCCATCCTTTGTAGAAGCAGAAGTTGATGTGTTTTTCACCACCTTTGAAACCCTTGCTAATCAACTCAGTTGGCCTGTCGACCAATGGGCCACACTTCTCAGAGTCCATCTTACAGGTAGAGCTGCAGTCACACTCAGTACTTTGGCGTCTGAGAATGACTACTACACTCTGAAACAAGCAGTGTTGGACGCCTACCTACTTTCCACAGAAAGTTATAGAAGGAAATTCCGTGACCACCTGAAGGCAAGTACCACTACCTTCCTCGAGTTTGCTAACACGAAACGGAGGTATTTCATGAAATGGCTGGAAGCAGCACATGTCTCTACTTTTACAGAACTCGTCAACCTGATGCTTGTTGAAGAATTCTTGAGACGTGTGCCGCCTCCTGTCCGCCTCTACTTAGCAGATAAAGAAGAAACCGACTACCTGAAGTGTGCTAAGTCGGCTGACACTTACAGCCTCATCCACCGGCTGACACCTGAACCATCCTCCAGTAAGAAGTCGTGGTACAGTTACGAGAAGGTGAGCCCCGATCAAGCTGGTTCACAACTGTACTGCAAGTATTGTAGACTCTATGGACATACCATAGACAAGTGTGGTAAGTCTCAATACAAGGGAACCACTGACCAACAAAGACCCAAACCAACTCCTCCTAAGTCCGGTAAGCCTGTGATGAATGTTGGTGTTAATGTTAATGATCTTTCTCTTTTCAGTAACCACCTGTATACTGGAACTGTCTCTGCCAACGGTTCAAATCCGGAGGGACGTTTCAAATTGAAGATCTTGAGGGACACAGCGGCTCTACAATCGATCATCTTGAAGTCGGCTGTGCCCAACATAGTCTACACCGGGGAAACAGTCTTCATCACTGACCTCACTGCTACCACTCCATACCCTCTCGCCAGAGTCCACCTGGATTGTCCCTACGTGAACAGAGAAGTCCAAGTCGCAGTCAGGGAAAAGCCTTTTCCCATGCCTGGAGTGCAACTTCTCCTAGGCAACGACTTGGCAGAAGACCTGCAACCGACCAACCTGATCGTCATGGACAAACCCCAGGTGTGTAACTCTGTGCCAATAAATCCTATTCTTGAGTATGTTCCAGCAGAGGTTCAAGAGAGTGATGAAGTTTCTCCTCCGGTTCTCGTGACCACCCGTGCACAAGCCGCACGTCCACAGCCAGCTGACTCTACTGCTACCGCTGTCCCTCAAGACCCTCAGAAACTACCCCCGCATCTGACCAAGTTGGAGTTCCGTAAGTTGCAGAGGGAAGATCTTACTTTAACACCATTGTTTTTCCAGGCTGAGACTCAACCCGACAGTATTCCTGGGTTCTTCCTAGAGAACGACTTGCTCTACCGCAGATATAGACCCAGTAAACTGAAGGAGGAGGACGATTGGGCCAACATCGAACAACTAGTGATTCCCACCAGCCTGCGGCCCACTATTCTACACCTGGCCCACGGAGCATTCTCCCACTACGGCTTCAACAAGACTTACCATGGGATTCGTCAAGACTACTACTGGCCAGGTATGGTAAATAACGTCAAACAGTACGTAAAACAGTGTCATACATGTCAGATGGCAGGCAAACCGAACGTCTCCATTCCCAGAGCACCACTGATTCCCATACAGGTGCCTGCGGAACCTTTCCACAGACTCATAATAGACTGTGTTGGTCCTTTACCTCGGACCAGTTCAGGTAACGCCTACATCCTAACCATCCTGTGTCCTACCACCAGATTTCCCATAGCAGTTCCAGTGAAGAATATCACGGCTGCTACGGTTATCAAACATCTATTGAAGATCTTCACTCAATACGGATTTCCCAGGGAGATTCAAAGTGACTGTGGCACCAACTTCACCAGTGATCTCTTCAAAAGGACACTGGAGGAGTTCAACATCAAACAGGTATTGTCCAGCCCCTATCATCCTGCTTCACAGGGTTCTCTTGAACGTAGTCATCAGACCATCAAAGCACTCTTGAAAAAGTTTTGTAGTGAAACCTCAAAGGATTGGGATAAGCAGATTGACCTAATAATGTGTATTTTCAGAAGTCTCCCCAATGAGTCCCTAGGAGTATCTCCTTATGAGATGCTCTACGGCCGTAAGTGCCGTACTCCCCTTAAGGCTTTCAAAGACTCTCTCAGAGATGCCACCTTCAGTGAGCATCAGAATGTGCCCCAGTTTCTTCAAAACCTTCAACACATTCTAGAGAGAGTCCACCGCTTTGCCCATGATAATCTATTGAAAGCCCAGGTGAGAATGAAGACTCATTACGACCAGACCAGCAAAGTAAGAAAATTCAAGCCGGGAGACTTCGTCCTTGCCTATTTCCCTATCCCAGGTTCACCTTTACAAAACAGATTTTCAGGACCCTACTGCGTCAAAGAGTGCAGAAACAACAACACTTACGTCATAGAGACTCCAGATAGGCGGCGGAAGACCCAGCTGTGCCACGTCAACCTCTTGAAGCAATATAATGGTACTCCTCCCACTGTCTTGACTAACTATTCCACATTCACAGAACCCTACATCCACAGTGAGACCTTCCCAGCTTCTCCTCCCGAAAGCACTGACAAGGAGTCAGCGCTTTCTAATTCCGAAATCCTTAATGATCTTCCCAAATACTTTCAGGATAATCATAGTGCACCTCTCGTCAAGATCTTCAGAGAACATCAAGAGTTGTTCAGAGATGATCCCCAAGAGTGTAATGTTACCCAGCACGACATCCAACTGCTCCCCGACACCCGGCCGATTCGTCAACCCTTCTACCGAATCAGCCCGAGCAAGAAGGAAGTCATGCGTGCTGAGGTGCAATACCTCTTGGATCATAGACTGGCTACACCTTGTGAGTCCCCCTGGGCCTCACCCTGTATCTTGGTGCCCAAACCCCAAGGTAAGGTGCGGTTGTGCACTGACTATCGTAAACTGAACTCTGTCACTGTCAAGGATGCTTACCCCTTGCCAAGGATAGATGACATCCTTGATGCCATTGGTAGTGCCCAGTACTTGTCCCAAGTGGACTTGCTTAAGGGGTACTATCAAGTGTGTCTAACGGAGCGCGCTAAAGAGATATCTGCCTTCATCACTCCTTTTGGACTTTTCAGATATGAACGCCTTCCTTTCGGACTATGTAATGCCCCGGCCACCTTTCAAAGAGCTGTCAACCGTGTCATCCAGGGCTTGGATAACACATACGCCTACCTGGACGATATCGTCGTAGCCTCCAACTCCTGGAGTGATCATCTGCTCCAGCTGCGACGTCTGTTCTCAAAGCTCCTGACAGCCGGCCTCACCATCAACCTGGGCAAGTCCACTTTCGCGAAAGGTAAAGTGCGTTATCTGGGTCATGTTATTGGGAGTGGCAGCATAGCTCCGTTAGACTCACACACTCAAGCCATCCAACAGTATCCACAGCCTACCACCAGGAAGCAGCTCCTGCGCTTCCTTGGTCTTGCCTCTTACTACCGTAGGTTTGTGAGGAATTTCAGTACAGTCGCCACACCTCTAATTCTATTAACCAGTCCCAAGCAACGGTATAATTGGACCATACAGCAAACCGTTGCTTTTGAACAACTCAAATTCCTCCTCTGTTCTAACCCCATTCTCGCCTCTCCAGATATCACCAAGCCTTTCGTCCTTCATGTCGACGCCAGTGGTACCGGCGTTGGTGGTGTCCTGATGCAACAACGAGGCGAGGAAATTCTACCTGTCAGCTACTACAGCTACAAACTGAAACCACACCAGAGGAACTACAGCACTATTGAAAAGGAGCTACTATCCATCGTCCTGAACCTCCAACACTTCGCTCCGTACCTACAAGGCGCCAGGTCTACCACCATCTTCTCAGACCACAACCCTCTCCGCTTCCTACATCAAGCCCAATTCACCAACCAGCGTCTTCTACGATGGGCTCTGTATTTACAAGACTTCAACCTGGAGATCCGCTATATCAAGGGTTCTGACAACACCATAGCCGATGCCCTCTCCAGAGTTTATGAAGTAGAAGCGACTCCATCCATTACTCCACCACATAACGACGTACTTCTTCCAGAACCGCAGGCTTCGGGGGAGAGTTGTGACAATAATCTCCTTCAAGAGATTGAGCCTGCTCTTCCCTCCACAAACCCGTCGTTGAAATTATATAAAACGACTATGGAAGACATGTCCAACAATGACAACAACACCAGCAAGGCTTGCTAGGGTGAGCAAAACGTATGCAGCCAGCCACCTGTTCGGACCCAAACCACCAAACTACATGTTGATCGCTGCCGGCTCCGCTGATTGGTCGCCGGTCTGGCTGCACCTGCACTCGCCCCCCCATACTACTTGATGTCTGGGGTCGCCCCAACCTCGGACTTCAGAATGTTCAGTGCTCTCGTTGTCACCACTCCTCCCAGCTAGACTCTAGCGTGTACTGAGAGAAGTGGTGGCTTTAAGCCAATATTCCAGCACCTCCCATTTACTTTTATATTGCACTTCTTGTTATTTTGCCTTAACGTAACTTTTCATTGTGTCATCTAATTATTCTCATTATTTTGATTGATTTTATTATAAGAATTTGTTTGTGCATTTTATTCATGTTTTGATTTAATTAACGTAATTAAAATTTCATTGTTAAAATTTACTTGTGTTTTGTGTGTCTTCTCCTTACCTTACCACAGACGAAGTTCCAGTTTTCTATTTTTTTTATAACTATGTGACGAGGCCATACCCCTAGCCTTAAACAGCCGAACACCAACGCGTTACCGTCACAATATATATATATATATATATATATATATATATATATATATATATATATATATATATATATATATATATATATATATATATTATTAAATATGACCGAAAAAGTAAGATTAATAATTCTAACACGAATTTTCTCAATCTTTCGTACATTACGCTTCACTGTTGGAGGTAAATCAAAAATCACTTCTCTAAAATTCATTTTTATTTCTTGTCTGACGCGACACGGGCGCGTTTCGTAAAACTTATTACATTTTCAAAGACTTCACAATACACAACTGATTAGAACGTGTTATAGGTCACAACACCTATACCCCCTATTAGACTATTTTACAGGAACTTCTTTTCCACAGCTCATAAAACGGAGGAAAGGGTCCTGAAAGATATTGTTAATAGAAACGTTATCCCTACAGACAAAAATCAGAGGATACAACTGACGATTTACTATAAAACCAGAAAAACGGCCAGCCTACTCATGAGAAACTCTCCAGACACAAAACAGAACGCTTTAAAAGAGACTAATGTCGTCTATGCCTTCAAATGCCCACTTGGGGACTGTAAGCTCCAAAAAACCCAGTATATAGGCAAGACAACAACATCTCTTTCTAGGCGTTTAACGATGCATAAGCAACAGGGCTCCATTAAGGAACATATAATCTCTTCCCATAACCAAACCATCGCCAGAGAAATCCTAGTAAACAACACAGAAATCATCGATAGATACAGCGATAGCAGGCGGCTTGACGTTTGCGAGGCACTACACATCAACAAGTCAACACCAGCAATCAACAGCCAATTATTGCACAACTATATTCTACCCACCTCAAGACTCCGCTCCAATATAGAAGCATCAAGAAATATGGACCAATAGGCTTTCTACAAACACTTCTATTCAATACCCATTGTTTCTGTTCTGTCTTGTGTTGATACTTTTAATACCCTATTAATATCCCCTCCTGTTCTGTCTTGTGTTAATGCCACATCACCCTTCCCACCTCACTCAAATGTAGATATAAAATCAGAGATACGTTCTAATCAGTTGTGTATTTGTGAAGTCTTTGAAAATGTAATAAGTTTTACGAAACGCGCCCGTGTCGCATCAGACTAGAAATAAAAATGAATTTTGGAGAAGTGATTTTTGATTTACCTCCAACAGTGAAGCGTAATGTACGAAAGATTGAGAAAATTCGTGTTAGAATTATTAATCTTACTTTTTCGGTCATATTTAATAATATATGTCTACAGGAAAGACTGCTACCAAAATATACTAATATATGTATATATATATATATATGTATATATATATATATATATATATATATATATATATATATATATATATATATATATATATATATATATATATATATATATATATATATATATATATATATATGTATATTATTAAATATGACCGAAAAAGTAAGATTAATAATTCTAACACGAATTTTCTCAATCTTTCGTACATTACGCTTCACTGTTGGAGGTAAATCAAACATCAATTCTCCAAAATTCATTTTTATTTCTAGTCTGACGCGACACGGGCGCGTTTCGTAAAACTTATTACATTTTCAAAGACTTTAGTTCACAAATACACAACTGAATAGAACTTACGTATCTCCGATTTTATATCTACATTTGAGTGAGGTGGAAGGGGTGATGTGGCATTAACACAAGACAGAACAAAGTGTGGTATTAATAGGGTATTAATTTCATCAACACAAGACAGAACAAGAGTATTAATGGGTATTAATTTCATCAACACAAGACAGAACACGAAACAATGGATATTGAATAGAAGTGTTTGTAGAAAGCCTATTGGTCCATATTTCTTGATGCTTCTATATTGGAGCAGAGTCTTGACGTGGGAAGAATATAGTTGTGCAATAATTGGCTGTTGATTGCTGGTGTTGACTTCTTGATGTGTAGTGCCTCGCAAACGTCAAGCCGCCTGCTATCGCTGTATCTATCGATGATTTCTGTGTTGTTTACTAGGGTTTCTCTGGTGATGGATTGGTTGTGGGAAGAGATTATATGTTCCTTAATGGAGCCCTGTTGTTTATGCATCGTTAAACGCCTAGAAAGAGATGTTGTTGTCTTGCCTATATACTGGGTTTTTTGGAGCTTACAGTCCCCAAGTGGGCATTTGAAGGCATAGACGACGTTAGTCTCTTTTAAAGCGTTCTGTTTTGTGTCTGGAGAGTTTCTCATGAGTAGGCTGGCCGTTTTTCTGGTTTTATAGTAAATCGTCAGTTGTATCCTCTGATTTTTGTCTGTAGGGATAACGTTTCTATTAACAATATCTTTCAGGACCCTTTCCTCCGTTTTATGAGCTGTGGAAAAGAAGTTCCTGTAAAATAGTCTAATAGGTGTTGTGTTAGTTGTCTCTTCAGAGGTTGCATGGCTTTTCACTTTCCTTCTTATGATGAAAAGCCATGCAACCTCTGAAGAGACAACTAACACAACACCTATACCCCCTATTAGACTATTTTGTCCTGGGGACCATTCAGGCTTGTTCGCATTTGTGTTCCTCACGTGTGCCCCAAAGAATGAGGTGATTTGGTAAAATGCTATGCCCAAGATTACTATCCGAGTGCCGGCGGTGGGGTGGTTCAAATAGCCTCGGCTATCACCTCATTTTGTCCGGTCGTGATGGTCAAGTGGATTAAGGCGTCTTGTACATACCAGTTGCGTTGCTCCTGGGAGTATGGGTTCGAGTCACTTCTGGGGTGTGAGTTTTCAGTTGCATATTGTCCTGGGGACCATTCAGGCTTGTTCGCATTTGTGTTCCTCATGTGTGCCCCAAAGAATGAGGTGATTTGGTAAAATGCTATGCCCAAGATTACTATCCGAGTGCCGGCGGTGGGGTGGTTCAAATAGCCTCGGCTATCACCTCATTTTGTCCGGTCGTGATGGTCAAGTGGATTAAGGCGTCTTGTACATACCAGTTGCGTTTCTCCTGGGAGTATGGGTTCGAGTCACTTCTGGGGTGTGAGTTTTCAGTTGCATATTGTCCTGGGGACCATTCAGGCTTGTTCGCATTTGTGTTCCTCACGTGTGCCCCAAAGAATGAGGTGATTTGGTAAAATGCTATGCCCAAGATTACTATCCGAGTGCCGGCGGTGGGGTGGTTCAAATAGCCTCGGCTATCACCTCATTTTGTCCAGTCGTGATGGTCAAGTGGATTAAGGCGTCTTGTACATACCAGTTGCGTTGCTCCTGGGAGTATGGGTTCGAGTCACTTCTGGGGTGTGAGTTTTCAGTTGCATATTGTCCTGGGGACCATTCAGGCTTGTTCGCATTTGTGTTCCTCACGTGTGCCCCAAAGAATGAGGTGATTTGGTAAAATGCTATGCCCAAGATTACTATCCGAGTGCCGGCGGTGGGGTGGTTCAAATAGCCTCGGCTATCACCTCATTTTGTCCGGTCGTGATGGTCAAGTGGATTAAGGCGTCTTGTACATACCAGTTGCGTTGCTCCTGGGAGTATGGGTTCGAGTCACTTCTGGGTGTGAGTTTTCAGTTGCATATTGTCCTGGGGACCATTCAGGCTTGTTCGCATTTGTGTTCCTCATGTGTGCCCCAAAGAATGAGGTGATTTGGTAAAATGCTATGCCCAAGATTACTATCCGAGTGCCGGCGGTGGGGTGGTTCAAATAGCCTCGGCTATCACCTCATTTTGTCCGGTCGTGATGGTCAAGTGGATGAAGGCGTCTTGTACATACCAGTTGCGTTTCTCCTGGGAGTATGGGTTCGAGTCACTTCTGGGGTGTGAGTTTTCAGTTGCATATTGTCCTGGGGACCATTCAGGCTTGTTCGCATTTGTGTTCCTCACGTGTGCCCCAAAGAATGAGGTGATTTGGTAAAATGCTATGCCCAAGATTACTATCCGAGTGCCGGCGGTGGGGTGGTTCAAATAGCCTCGGCTATCACCTCATTTTGTCCAGTCGTGATGGTCAAGTGGATTAAGGCGTCTTGTACATACCAGTTGCGTTGCTCCTGGGAGTATGGGTTCGAGTCACTTCTGGGGTGTGAGTTTTCAGTTGCATATTGTCCTGGGGACCATTCAGGCTTGTTCGCATTTGTGTTCCTCACGTGTGCCCCAAAGAATGAGGTGATTTGGTAAAATGCTATGCCCAAGATTACTATCCGAGTGCCGGCGGTGGGGTGGTTCAAATAGCCTCGGCTATCACCTCATTTTGTCCGGTCGTGATGGTCAAGTGGATTAAGGCGTCTTGTACATACCAGTTGCGTTGCTCCTGGGAGTATGGGTTCGAGTCACTTCTGGGGTGTGAGTTTTCAGTTGCATATTGTCCTGGGGACCATTCAGGCTTGTTCGCATTTGTGTTCCTCACGTGTGCCCCAAAGAATGAGGTGATTTGGTAAAATGCTATGCCCAAGATTACTATCCGAGTGCCGGCGGTGGGGTGGTTCAAATAGCCTCGGCTATCACCTCATTTTGTCCGGTCGTGATGGTCAAGTGGATTAAGGCGTCTTGTACATACCAGTTGCGTTGCTCCTGGGAGTATGGGTTCGAGTCACTTCTGGGGTGTGAGTTTTCAGTTGCATATTGTCCTGGGGACCATTCAGGCTTGTTCGCATTTGTGTTCGTCACGTGTGCCCCAAAGAATGAGGTGATTTGGTAAAATGCTATGCCCAAGATTACTATCCGAGTGCCGGCGGTGGGGTGGTTCAAATAGCCTCGGCTATCACCTCATTTTGTCCGGTCGTGATGGTCAAGTGGATTAAGGCGTCTTGTACATACCAGTTGCGTTGCTCCTGGGAGTATGGGTTCGAGTCACTTCTGGGGTGTGAGTTTTCAGTTGCATATTGTCCTGGGGACCATTCAGGCTTCTTCGCATTTGTGTTCCTCACGTGTGCCCCAAAGAATGAGGTGATTTGGTAAAATGCTATGCCCAAGATTACTATCCGAGTGCCGGCGGTGGGGTGGTTCAAATAGCCTCGGCTATCACCTCATTTTGTCCGGTCGTGATGGTCAAGTGGATTAAGGCGTCTTGTACATTCCAGTTGCGTTGCTCCTGGGAGTATGGGTTCGAGTCACTTCTGGGGTGTGAGTTTTCAGTTGCATATTGTCCTGGGGACCATTCAGGCTTGTTCGCATTTGTGTTCGTCACGTGTGCCCCAAAGAATGAGGTGATTTGGTAAAATGCTATGCCCAAGATTACTATCCGAGTGCCGGCGGTGGGGTGGTTCAAATAGCCTCGGCTATCACCTCATTTTGTCCGGTCGTGATGGTCAAGTGGATTAAGGCGTCTTGTACATACCAGTTGCGTTGCTCCTGGGAGTATGGGTTCGAGTCACTTCTGGGGTGTGAGTTTTCAGTTGCATATTGTCCTGGGGACCATTCAGGCTTCTTCGCATTTGTGTTCCTCACGTGTGCCCCAAAGAATGAGGTGATTTGGTAAAATGCTATGCCCAAGATTACTATCCGAGTGCCGGCGGTGGGGTGGTTCAAATAGCCTCGGCTATCACCTCATTTTGTCCGGTCGTGATGGTCAAGTGGATTAAGGCGTCTTGTACATTCCAGTTGCGTTGCTCCTGGGAGTATGGGTTCGAGTCACTTCTGGGGTGTGAGTTTTCAGTATATATATATATATATATATATATATATATATATATATATATATATATATATATATATATATATATATATATATATATATATATATATATATATATATATTATATATATATATATATATATATATATATATATATATATATAGTATATTTTGGTAGCAGTCTTTCCTGTAGACATATATTATTAAATATGACCGAAAAAGTAAGATTAATAATTCTAACACGAATTTTCTCAATCTTTCGTACATTACGCTTCACTGTTGGAGGTAAATCAAAAATCACTTCTCCAAAATTCATTTTTATTTCTAGTCTGACGCGACACGGGCGCGTTTCGTAAAACTTATTACATTTTCAAAGACTTCACAAATACACAACTGATTAGAACGTATCTCTGATTTTATATCTACATTTGAGTGAGGTGGGAAGGGTGATGTGGCATTAACACAAGACAGAACAGGAGGGGATATTAATAGGGTATTAAAAGTATCAACAAAAGACAGAACAGAAACAATGGGTATTGAATAGAAGTGTTTGTAGAAAGCCTATTGGTCCATATTTCTTGATGCTTCTATATTGGAGCGGAGTCTTGAGGTGGGTAGAATATAGTTGTGCAATAATTGGCTGTTGATTGCTGGTGTTGACTTCTTGATGTGTAGTGCCTCGCAAACGTCAAGCCGCCTGCTATCGCTGTATCTATCGATGATTTCTGTGTTGTTTACTAGGATTTCTCTGGCGATGGTTTGGTTATGGGAAGAGATTATATGTTCCTTAATGGAGCCCTGTTGCTTATGCATCGTTAAACGCCTAGAAAGAGATGTTGTTGTCTTGCCTATATACTGGGTTTTTTGGAGCTTACAGTCCCCAAGTGGGCATTTGAAGGCATAGACGACATTAGTCTCTTTTAAAGCGTTCTGTTTTGTGTCTGGAGAGTTTCTCATGAGTAGGCTGGCCGTTTTTCTGGTTTTATAGTAAATCGTCAGTTGTATCCTCTGATTTTTGCCTGTAGGGATAACGTTTCTATTAACAATATCTTTCAGGACCCTTTCCTCCGTTTTATGAGCTGTGGAAAAGAAGTTCCTGTAAAATAGTCTAATAGGGGGTATAGGTGTTGTGTTAGTTGTCTCTTCAGAGGTTGCATGGCTTTTCACTTTCCTTCTTATGATGTCTTCGATGAAACCATTGGAGAAGCCGTTATTGACTAGGACCTGCCTTACCCTACAGAGTTCTTCGTCGACTTGCTTCCATTCTGAGCTGTGGCTGAGAGCACGGTCGACGTATGCGTTAACAACACTCCTCTTGTACCTGTTAGGGCAGTCGCTGTTGGCATTTAGGCACATTCCTATGTTTGTTTCCTTAGTGTATCGTGATCCAGCCTGTACTCCTCTTGACATGCCAGAAAGTATTCTGAGGAAACTACTCCAAGCTTGTACTAAAGAGGCACCCTTCTTGAGCCCGGATGGGCACATGTATAAGCAAGTAGATGGGGTCGCCATGGGTTCTCCCCTAGGTGTCCTGTTTGCAAACTTCTACATGGGTACCATCGAGCAAAAAGTCTTAGTCGACATGAACTTGAAACCGGCCATATACTGCAGGTATGTTGACGACATTTTTACACAGGTACCTGATGTCAGACATCTGCAGAAGCTGAAGGAGGCATTTGAGCAGAGTTCCGTGCTGCGTTTCACTTACGAGACGGAAAAGGATGGGAAGCTGCCTTTTCTAGATGTAACAGTCATGGAAAAGGGCGGAGGTTTCCACACTGCAGTCTACACTAAGGAAACAAACATAGGAATGTGCCTAAATGCCAACAGCGACTGCCCTGACAGGTACAAGAGGAGTGTTGTTAACGCATACGTCGACCGTGCTCTCAGCCACAGCTCAGAATGGAAGCAAGTCGACGAAGAACTCTGTAGGGTAAGGCAGGTCCTAGTCAATAACGGCTTCTCCAATGGTTTCATCGAAGACATCATAAGAAGGAAAGTGAAAAGCCATGCAACCTCTGAAGAGACAACTAACACAACACCTATACCCCCTATTAGACTATTTTACAGGAACTTCTTTTCCACAGCTCATAAAACGGAGGAAAGGGTCCTGAAAGATATTGTTAATAGAAACGTTATCCCTACAGACAAAAATCAGAGGATACAACTGACGATTTACTATAAAACCAGAAAAACGGCCAGCCTACTCATGAGAAACTCTCCAGACACAAAACAGAACGCTTTAAAAGAGACTAATGTCGTCTATGCCTTCAAATGCCCACTTGGGGACTGTAAGCTCCAAAAAACCCAGTATATAGGCAAGACAACAACATCTCTTTCTAGGCGTTTAACGATGCATAAGCAACAGGGCTCCATTAAGGAACATATAATCTCTTCCCATAACCAAACCATCGCCAGAGAAATCCTAGTAAACAACACAGAAATCATCGATAGATACAGCGATAGCAGGCGGCTTGACGTTTGCGAGGCACTACACATCAAGAAGTCAACACCAGCAATCAACAGCCAATTATTGCACAACTATATTCTACCCACCTCAAGACTCCGCTCCAATATAGAAGCATCAAGAAATATGGACCAATAGGCTTTCTACAAACACTTCTATTCAATACCCATTGTTTCTGTTCTGTCTTGTGTTGATACTTTTAATACCCTATTAATATCCCCTCCTGTTCTGTCTTGTGTTAATGCCACATCACCCTTCCCACCTCACTCAAATGTAGATATAAAATCAGAGATACGTTCTAATCAGTTGTGTATTTGTGAAGTCTTTGAAAATGTAATAAGTTTTACGAAAACGCGCCCGTGTCGCGTCAGACTAGAAATAAAAATGAATTTTGGAGAAGTGATTTTTGATTTACCTCCAACAGTGAAGCGTAATGTACGAAAGATTGAGAAAATTCGTGTTAGAATTATTAATCTTACTTTTTCGGTCATATTTAATATATATATATATATATATATATAAATATATAATATATATATATATATATATATATATATATATATATATATATATATATATATATTCATTCTAAGAATATTCATTCACAAAACATTCTAAGGAAACTACTCCAAGCTTGTACTGAAGAGGCACCCTTCTTGAGCCTAGATGGGCACATGTATAAGAACATATGAACATTAGAACAAAGGTAACTGCAGAAGGCCTATTGGCCCATTCGAGGCAGCTCCTATTCTATAACCACCCAATCCCAGTCATATACATGTCCAACCCGCGCTTGAAACAATCAAGGGACCCCACCTCCACCACGTTACGCGGCAATTGGTTCCACAAATCAACAACCCTGTTACCGAACCAGTATTTACCCAAGTCTTTCGTAAATCTAAATTTATCCAATTTATACCCATTGTTTCGTGTTCTGTCTTGTGTTGATACTTTTAATACCCTATTAATATCCACTTTGTTGTGTCCATTCATCTACTTGTAAACCTCTATCATGTCACCCCTAAATCTTCGCCTTTCCAGTGAATGCAATTTAAGCTTTGTTAATCTTTCTTCATATGGGAGACATCTCACGTCCACGAGGCTAACCATAGCCCGTGCTTCTTGCCCCGCTCCTGTGCCAGGTAAGTTACGGGCTCACCATAGCCCGTGCTACTGGAACTTATTGTTCTGAGTAGCGAATCTTAAACAACAACAACATTTCTTCATATGAAAGATTTCTAATTTCACCAGTCTCCGTGATATTCACGTCTCCGTGGTGTAGTGGTAAGACACTCGCCTGGCATTCCGCGAGCGCTTTGTCATGGGTTCATATCCTGGCCGGGGAGGATTTACTGGGCGCAAATCCTTAACTGTAGCCTCTGTTTAACTCAACAGTAAAATGTGTACTTGGTTGGCACAGGGTACTGTGCTTGCCCCCCCCCCCATGTACTTTTTCTCATCCTCATATTAGGCATAGACAAGGACACAAAGTACAGTACCGTATCATCCATTGCACATGACACAAGGATGTGTATAAGAGTAGACAAAATAGTGGACACGGCACACCTCCAGTCAGATGTAGATCAGGTCTTTCAATGGGCCACAGAAAATAATATGATGTTTAATGAAGATAAGCTCCAGCTCCTGGGCTATGGAAAAAATGAAAATATTAAAACAGCCCCTTTCAAAGCTGGAGAGATTACTGGCCTGGAGAGCGTGCAGAGATAATTTACTGCTAGAATCCACTCAGTAAAACATCTCAACTATTGGTATCGACTAAAGAGCTTAAATCTGTATTCTCTTGAGCGCAAGCGAGAGAGATACATAATAATTTACACGTGGAAAATAGCAGAGGGGCTGGTCCCAAACCTGCACACAGAAATAACATCACATAAGACCAGGAGGCATGACAGGATGTGCAGAATACCCCTATTTATATATTATAAACAACAGAGGTCCCAGGACAGAGCCTTGAGGCACTCCACTAACAACATTATCCCACTCTGACTTAACCAATACCATGAGCCTCTATTTTTTTAATCAGTCTTTCATGTGGCACTGTATCAAAAGCTTTGCTAAAGTCAAGGTACACAACATCACAATCCTTACCACTATCAACTGCCTCAACTATGCTGGAATAAAAAGATAGCAAATTTGTTAAACATGAACGGCCATTTGTAAAACCATGTTGCGACTCATTTATTAATTTATGTTTTTCAAGATGAAGACGAATTGTATTTGCAATTATCGATTCAAGTAACTTTCCCACAATAGACGTTAGGCTAATTGGCCGATAGTTTGACGCAAGTGATCTATCTCCTTTCTTAAAAATTGGTACCACATTAGCTACCTTCCATGACTCTGGCACTCTACCTAACTCTATTGATTTATTAAATATGGTAGACAGTGGCTCGGAAAGCTCCTCTTTGCATTCTTTAAGCACCCTGGCAAACACTTCATCCGGCCCTGGGGATTTGTTTGGTTTTAGTTTTACTATTTGTTTAATTACATCCTCCCTGGTAACTGCTAAACTAGTCAACCTGTCCTCGTCCCCACCCACATAGACTTGTTCGGCTGAAGGCATATTGTTAAGTTCCTCTTTAGTAAATACAGATATAAAATATTTATTAAAAATACTACTCATCTCCTCGTCATTATCCGTTATTTGACCTGTCTCAGTTTTTAATGGACCTATCCTTTCCCTAGTCTTAGTTCGATATAACTGAAAAAACCCTTTAGGATTTGTCTTCGCTTGCCCTGCTATGCGAACTTCGTAGTTTCTTTTTGCTTTCCTTATCTCTTTTTTAACATTTCTAACCAGTTGTACGAATTCCTGTTCTAAACTGACTTCCCCATTCTTAATCCTTTTGTACCACGCTCTCTTTTTACCTATAAGGTTCTTCAGATCCTTTGTTATCCACTTTGGATCATTAGTATTCGATCTATTCAATTTATATGGTATACTACGTTCCTGGGCTTTGCTTAGAATATTTTTAAATAGGTTATATTTTGAATCCACATCGAAATCCCCTTTTACGTCACCTGCCGCTGGGTTCACGCCTAGCCAACATCCCATGCCCAAGACATTCCAATCTATTTGACCCCAAAAATTTCTTAGGTTATTGAAATCAGCTTTTTGAAAATCAGGCACTTTTACAGAATTTTCTCCTATAGATCTATTCCATTCTATGCTAAATCTGATTTCTTTATGATCACTGTTCCCTAGCTCACTCCCTATTTCGATGTCCTTAATTTGTGTTTCCCTGTTAGTTAACACTAAATCTAAAATATTATTTCCCCGCGTTGGTTCCTTAATGTGTTGCGTAAGAAAGCAATCGTCAATTAATTCTAGAAAATCTTCTGCTTCATTATTCCCTGTTTTGTTCACCCAGTTTATTCCACTAAAATTAAAGTCACCCATGACATAAATACTGTTAGATCTAGATGCTCTAGATATTTCATCCCATAGATGCTTTGCTTCCATTCTGTCTAAATTTGGTGGCCTATATATAACTCCTATTATAATATTATTTGCTTTTTCGTTTAATTCTATCCAAATAGTTTCTGTGTGTGGCTCAGTTTTGATTCCCTCTTTGAGACTACATTTCAAATTGTCCCTAACATATATGGCTACTCCCCCTCCTCGTCTAATATATCTATCTGTGTGAAATAGTTTAAATCCATTTATTTGATATTCAGCTAATAGTTCTCTATTTTCTACATTCATCCACGTTTCGGTAAGTGCAATAATATCTATTTTTTCTGTACAGACAAGAGCATTTAACTCGTTTATTTTGTTTCTTAGACTTCTACTGTTAGTGTAATATACCCTAAGTGAATTGTTATTTTGAGGCCCTTCTCTTTCCCTGATCATTTTGCCAATTTGTTTCTCCAACAAACACATACTTTTATTACCTCCTTCCTCCCTATCAATTCCCATACCACTATCTACTAACAGTTTAAACCCAAACAAATGCCTCTAACCACTGGTTCCAACGAGTTCGCAACAGCAACAACCCCAGCCCTCGATAGATGCACCCCATCACGAGCATACATTTCATTTCTTCCATAGAAGTGTTCCCAGTTGTCTATGAAAGATATTGCATTTGATTTGCAATATCTTTCCAGCCGGCAATTGACACCAAGTGCCCTCGACAACTATTCATTCCCATCTCTCTTTCTTGGAAGAATGCCACATATGATCGGGATTCCTCCCTTGCTCCTAACTAATTCTATGGCTGTCTTAAACCTCTGTATCAGTTCCTCACTCCTAACTCGTCCAACATCATTTCCCCCTGCACTAATACAAATAATGGGTTTGTTCCCATTTCCCGTCATAATATCATTCATGTTGTCAACAATATCACCAATTCCAGCTCCCGGATAGCAAACCCTTAACCTGTTCCCCCTATCTCTGGCACAAAACGTCCTGTCTAAATACCTTACCTGGGAATCTCCCACAACCAAAATTCGCTTAGGTACCTCCTTAACTTTCTGAGCACTTTGAGGGGCCTGTGCTTCGTTGCTCTTCGTTGATTTCCCTTTCGAGTGAACTGCAGGCTCACCACAGCACTCGTCTTCCAACACGGCAAATGAATTTGAAGTCCTTAGGGCATGAAGGCGGCCTTGTCAAGGTCTTCTTAAGACCCCTGTCCTTAACGACTTTCCACGACGAGGTCTTGTTAATATTGGTCTCCTCCTTCGTTTCTTCCCGATGTTTCAGCTGTCGTACCTCCTTCCATAGGGAATCCATCTCTGCTCTCAGAGTTCCACCTAAATTCATCATTTCCTTCACTAATCCTTCCATTATTGCTATAATAATATTACTACAATCGGAGCTCCAGCTAACACAACCTCTCACTGTTGTGGGATATCTGGGGCTTGACTCAATTATTCAATTATTTACTTATTTGATTTAATAAACGAAGGACCACCCACTTTTGAGAAAAGAGGGAAAACTAATAAAAGTGATCATTAAAATAATACTAGAGAACCAGTGTCTATGGATAATTGTTAAAGGGATAATCACTTGAAATAATGAATGGACTGTATGATTAATTAATTAAAGTCAGAGCCTCAAACACCTACATTGGAAGGGGGGGGTATTTCTAGAACTTCATATACGTCTAGGAACTAGTGTGGTTCGCCACCAGTTCATTGCTGAGTAAATTATATTATAAATCTTAACTGCTACAGATTCAAATATGTGAACTCAAATTGTGAATATTAATGATTATTAAATTACTGAGCAACAATCAAAGTAAACACATGAATTACCAATCATCATTTCTGGTAATAATCTATTCAATATAATGATCCTACAAAATTGTATAAGAATCAAATTAGGGGAATTAAATTTGTACGAAAGGAGTCTTAGCTTTAAGACGATTTCTATGATATCGTTTCGTCATTCGTCCTCGTGATCACAGGATCTCCACATAGAAGGAATTAGAGGTGAATAGCTCGAATGAAGAAAAAGCGACTCGATGACTCCTCACATACGGGCTGAAATTTAAAGAATATTAAGTAGCATTGGAATAGGCTACTTTTAAGCTCAATATTCATGAAATAGAAGAAATGTCGAATTGGTACTAACGTTGGATTTGGGGTCTTCTCACTATGTAACGACAGACTACTCACAAATATACAATCTTAGATGATGCATCAAGAAAGAAACCTATACTTAACGTGAGTGTATGGAATATTGAAGTCTGCCGATATCGCGTCTGCCAGTCCCAGACGTTCACTGCGTTGTACGCGTATTTGTGGGGTTTGGCTTTAATTGTAGACGCGTTATTGGCTGGCTGGGCACTATAGAGCACGTGGAGGAATAATTATTCACTATTAGTTGGGTATCAGCGTAATTCTTGCCGATAACTCCCAATCACCACGTGTCTCGCCACTCTTCACGCCAGGACCCTCCTCTCTCGCACGCTGTCGTCTCCACAATGGCGTCGCCGCCTTCCCCAACCCGGCTCTCGCATTCACCACAGAAATTATTAATCACGAATAATTATTTTCCGCGCGATTATGGATGAAATGCGTTAATGAGGTCTGGGTTGCAATTATAGGGGTTTAAATATTATCATATTCTCGTTTTATGGTGTTAAACGAGAAATGGAGAAGATTTTAGTTTTCTCCATGGCATTCGCGCGTGACAGAAAAAAATAATACTTGATAACAATTGTAACTAATAAATCTCGGTTTGAGATTATTGGGAGTTATATTATCCGTAAGTAATTATTACACAGAATACTGATGATTTTAGAGAACCACATTCAATTCTCTAACCCATTGGTAATAAACGTGTCTAACTAGACATTATCTGACGCAATGTTGCTACTCTATTTCATGAGATTTCTAGCATTAATACGCAGATGCAATGGTTAGTTTATGTTGACACGACTGTTAGTAAAATTAGTAACTACTGTAGTTAGTATATAATGATAATGATTTATTATAATACAATAGTAGTTTATTAGTGTTGGAAATTTCCAACATAACTCAGGGGGGAGAATTCTCGGGTCGCAGTGCAATGTTGAGTACTGACGTACCTATCCCGAAGTTAGTATTAATGTTAGTATGTTAGTACACACATAACGGATGTCCCGTAATTGTCAAGGACATACAAGAAATTTAAGTCTTGTAAAGGAAATCATGTTGAATGAAACATGGAATTGTGAATCATCTAAAGTTAATGACTAATAAAGCTTACAATATACTCTGTGACTGGTGTCGCTATGACATGTAACGGTTATGTTATTAAGTCTTAAAGTTTTATAAACACTTAGATACTCTAGATGAAATAATGGTATAGTTGATAGCCTATACTAACAAATTAAGGATTAAATCATACAATTTAAAGTAACTGAGAATCCACTGTGAGGTGAATGTCTTGGGTCATTGTGACTTGTAACTGATTTGTTACTTGACATCACAACACAGCATCATCATGATTACTCAAATTGGATGGGAAATTATTTGCTCCTAGTCAGAGCTATAATAGGCTTGCAGTTTCCGTTTGCATTGTTGAGCAGCTGCTCTAGTGGGGCGGGTGCGTAGTTCGGTGGAACTGAATTGAAATATTAGATGACATTATTATACAGTAAAGTATTATTGGGTCATTCAAGATCAAGGAGACTCTGACACTACGGTAAGGTCACTGTCTAGGGTCGCTGTGACTTGTAACTATTGAGTTACTAGACAATAACATCACGGAGCATCACGATCACCCCAAAATCAAATGATGAAATTTAATTTAATATGTACTGCCGTGCAGTAGTCATTCTGACTGATGGTATAACTAAGTTGCTAACTAGCTAAAATAGTGTAATATTAGAGAACTGAAAAGGTTTATTCATTAAAATCAAGGAAGATTCTGAGTCGACAGTGAGATTAGTAGCCTAGTCATTCTGACTTATGAGCTAATTGAATTGCAGCTCATAGGTTTGACACTGTAAACTCATTAATACATCCTCAACCTTTAAATGAAAATTGAGTTTATCAAATCAGTCTCTTTAAGTATAGTCAACTGTAATTAATTGTGAGTACAGACTAGGCTAGTACTCAGTTGACACTAACTAAAGTCCCTAAACCTACCTAAATAAATGGTTTAAATTTCTAACCTACCTAAGTAGAGGACTAAGCTAATTGTGATAACCCACTAATTCTTAGTGAAGTTACTCTAGCTAAATTGTGAGCAACAATGTACTCAAATTAACATTGGGAGCTGTATTGAACTCGTGAACAGGTTGAGCTATATTGAGCTCGTTAACATTGTGAGCTATATTGAGCTCGTTAACAGTTAACAGAGTGAGCTATATTGAGCTCGTTATTAACATGGTGAGCTATATTGAGCTCGAACTAACAGGGTGAGCTATATTGAGCTCGTTAACAGAGTTAACAGAGTGAGCTATATTGAGCTCGTTAACAGAGTGAGCTATATTGAGCTCGTTAACAGGGTGAGCTATATTGAGCTCGTTAACAGTTAACAGGGTGAGCTATATTGAGCTCGTTAACAGAGTGAGCTATATTGAGCTCCTTAACAGTTAACAGAGTGAGCTATATTGAGCTCGAACTAACGAGGTGGAGTATTGTAGCGTTCAATTATCATGGCGAGCAATATTGAGCTCGTATTCGCATGGGGAACAATAAAGCACTCAATTATTACGTTAATTCACAGGTGAGCTGTAAGATCAACTCGGGTTATTAGTGCAAGATCCTTGTTGAAGAATAGCTAAGCACGGAATCTAGGCAGATTCTCTGGTGAGCAGTGCTCGAATTAGCGCGGGGAGCATTGTATCGTTCAATTATCATGGCGAGCAGTGCTCGTATTAGCATGGGGAACATTAAAGCGCTCAATTGTTACGCTAACTCAGGGTGAGTTATATTGAACTCGAATTAACGAGGTGGAGCATTGTATCGTTCAATTATCATGGCGAGCAGTGCTCGTATTAGCATGGGGAACATTAAAGCGCTCAAATATTACGTTAACTCAAAGGTGAGCTATATTGAGCTCATTAAGCATGTTAAGTAACAATGCTGATGTTTAATGATAATGCATTAAACAAAGGGAAACCTAAGGTTGCTGGAAATTAAATTACTGCCACGATTAATCCTATTCAAAGATAATTTGTAACATTTTCCCAACCTAAACGTTTCACGGGTTATTAGTTCTCTGTAGACTCACTTACTTATTGGTAAGTTTGCAAGTTTGTTCGTGCTGCGCTCCTACAATAATTAAGCAGAAACGAAAGAAAAACAACTCAAACAAAAATTGATGCAAGTATTTATCACTAACTCTTAGTGCAGAAAACATTGTATTAATAAGGTTTCCTTGGCAAACCTTAAGCGCAGGTATTTTGGACCTTGGTCCCAGTGGATTTATAATTATAGAAGTTGCTTGATGACTTCATAGTATTGCTAAATTCAGGAAATGCTAGATGCATTGAGTGCTAGATTCTCTAGCCTAATATTATTAATTACCTAAGAAGTGCTAGATTCTCTAGCCTAATATTATCAATTACCTAGGGAGACTGAGTGTGGTCAATTATTACTTGTCGAGAATAATTCTAGGTCTGCAGTGGATTCAATGGCTCGGTCACTGTGACTTGTACTTGTTTAGGTACGGACCACTGGTTTTCCACTGAGAGCTATGAAACATCTCGGCGAGTACTAACTGTACTACATTCAATCTGGGTTTATTACTCAGCTGTGTTTCTCATTTTAGCTGGCTGCTGGAGAATTGATTTACTGCTCACTAATTTATTATTGTTGGCAGGTTTAGGCTTGTTCACATTAAGAACTTTACCGGTAAGTAAGTAGCCACCTGCAGATTGGAGCATATTTATGCCCAATCGTTTAACATGTCCAGTTATGAACTGGTAATAGTAGTCTGCTCCTACTAGTACATCTACATTGTTAAGGCGGTCAGACGTTAACTTGTTGTCAGCCAAATTAATTTCACGTTCCTGCAGGAAGTGGGCTGTGTACCCCAGACCCTTAATATTTAGGTCAAAAGGTATTTGATCTACAACAATGGCTTGGATAGCCTTGACATGACTACCTAGTCGTACAAGCGGTTGAACTACTGAGTTTTCATGGGTTCCTCGATTTATCATGAACCCTGACAAGTTTAAGTTTACCTGTCTGATAGGTTGTAAATTGAGTGCCTCTGCTGCTTTTTGAGTAATGAAAGTTCTTTGGGATCCTTGATCAAATAGTCCACGAGTGGTGATCTTGGCTCCTTTGTTCCTTACTTGAAGTTGGGCAGTAGGCAAAGTTGCATCCACTTGAGATGCTGGTGAAATTACGCTGTACACATCTCGCACCTTGCAGCACTGTACAGGTGTAGATTCACTACCTCCTATTCTAGGATTGACATAATTTGTCCTAACTAATTTGCACAGTGCAGCATGATGCTTGCCCCTTCTACACCTATTGCAGGTGTTCAGTGGGGTTTCACAGCTATTAACATTATGTGATTTGAGACACCTAGTACATTTGTGTAACTGTTTGAGTCGTCTGACTCTTGTGTCTCTATTAGGGTAATTGGTACATTTGTACAGAGAATGTTTTTGATTGCAAAACAAGCATATTCCCCATCCTACAGCTCGTTTAGGGGTTACCGGTTTAGGTAAAACAGTACCTGCAGGTTGTGATGGTTTTGTTGCTTGCATTTGCTTGTTATTTATTCTCTTGTGAGTACTTGGTGTACTCTGGGGAGCAATTACTGGACTCTTGGGCGTGCTCTTTGGACTATTAGGTCTCTTAGGAGCACCTGTGGAGTTATTGGGAGTGCTCTTTGGACTATTAGGTCTCTTAGGAGCACCTGTGGGGCTCTTGGGCCTTACTGATGAATCAGTGTTTGACTTATTGTTATTACATCGATTATTAGTACCTTTATTACTTAGTGATAGTGTCACTTTAGGAGTTCCAGGTAAGGAAACTGATGTGGGTACAGTTTCGGTGCATTCAGAAGAGGCATTAAGTGCCTGGTTTGCTGAATGATTGCTTATATTGCGCAAACCTGCAAATATATCCTGCATTGACAGGGTATTACCATTCTGGTATACCTATAATTTATTGAGAGTGTCACCAGACAATTTTCTTTGGATGATAATTTTAGTCATCCACTCAGCAGTTGGGTGATCCACCTCTTTACTGAAGGAATTTAACAGTGACTCAAGCTGAAAACTAAAGGCTTGTAAAGAGTCAACTGATTGTTCTGGTGGAGATAAATCTAGTAATTGGTGTACAAGGTTTATAACAGTCTTCTCATTGTTAGCACTTACTCTAGAAGGCTGGTGTGAGTAATTGTGACCATTACTTGTATTGCTCGAGGCTTCTTGCCTAGCCTCAGCTTTAATTACAGCTTCGGCTGCTGGAGCAGCATTAGCTTTATCATTTTCTGGTTCAGATTCACTGATTATTGCAGCTTCACTAAGAGTTTCATCTGCAGCTTCACTTGTTTCTCTGGGTTCCTGTGAGGAGCTAGTTAATTCAGTAGCCTCATGCATTGAATTTATAGAATCCAGGGAACATTGAGAAGAGCTGTCTGAAAATTGATCAGACTCTGTAAATAAATTATTACGTGAAGTTGTATTAGATGAGATGGTAGAAAATGAAGGTTGAACTTCAGTTGTTAATCCTGTGTAGTGATCAGTATTGATTAGAGGATTCTCCTCATTTTGAGGTAGCTCAAGTATTTCATCTGAGCTGGGTGCTTGCTTGGGTGTAGGTCTACTACAAAAATGTTCTATCCACTCAGGAGCATTTTGTGTCGCAAGCACTTTGTTATATTGATCTAACTTGTCTTGAATTATATTTTCATAGTCGGCAAGGTCAGATTCTATCAGACGCAATTCGTCTGGGTCAGTATTACTGCTAAGGAGTATGTTCCTATAAGACTCGATTATATCATTCACCTGGACATATTTTTGGCTAGCCACCTTTGTGGAAATGTTTAGCTCGAAGAAGTCAACTGAGTTGGTTCCTAAACAGTTGTCACATTTGTCAAGTAGTCTTGATAGGTGATTTTGAAGACCTCTCAGGCCAATACAGGTTCTCCTTAATTGTTCAGGAGTAGCCATTCTGGCTGTAAGTTTGAGCCTTAAAGGGCTTATATAGCTACTTGGACAGCTATGGCACTTGCTCCTTTATGTAGAGCAGGTATAATTATTGACAGCCTGATATTTTCTTGAGGCTGATTGTAATTTACCTCATTTAGAGGTTAGCTACCTACCTAATAATAAGCAACTAAGATTTGAGTGGTACCTTGGTCTCACTACAGGTGTTCCTTAGCTTAGCTCAGCTCTTCAAAATCAGCCTTGGATGGGTAGTGAACTTACAGTAACACTCAAAGATGTACATAGAAATATGTAATAAAATATAATTACACAATAAATGGTTAATCCCACCCATTAGGGTCAGCACTACATAAATTAATAATGCACCAGCACTGTCTAACAGTACTAGTTAGGTAATAATCCTACCTATTAATGCAGCTAATGGTGTAGAATGAATTTGTACAAATCTTAGTACCATGACAGTCTGAAATATCCTACCTCTGTTGAATTGACATAATAACTACAATAAATGTGGTGCAATAATGTGCAAATAGTGCTATGTTTTTGGATTTTGTAATTTTATATAATATATACACTGGTAGAAATTATGTGTATAAGAAATTAAATGAACACAAGATAATTAATTGTGTTTGGCAAGTATTCTACTGCCATAAATAATATTAACACCTGACTGTACTTCCTAATTGTGGAACATAATGTTATCAGGGTTAGTAATGATTAAT
The DNA here is from genome assembly GCF_020424385.1 of Procambarus clarkii. Lineage (NCBI taxonomy): Eukaryota > Metazoa > Arthropoda > Malacostraca > Decapoda > Cambaridae > Procambarus > Procambarus clarkii. The sequence goes on from NW_025553470.1 coordinate 39,437, forward strand.
TAGTATGAAATCAGCAATTTGTATTAGTATACTGGATCCTAAAATGTTAATGAATCCACTGACTTGAGTGAATCAGTAATTATGGATTGAATTTAGGCTATAATGGACAGTCTGCTGACAGCCGTAAATTGAAATATTTGTATAGCCCAAATGGTTAACACATAATTGGTGTTAGTGATTAATTAATATACATCCGGTTCGAAGTCGACCAAAATGTGGGATATCTGGGGCTTGACTCAATTATTTACTTATTTGATTTAATAAACGAAGGACCACCCACTTTTGAGAAAAGAGGGAAAACTAATAAAAGTGATCATTAAAATAATACTAGAGAACCAGTGTCTATGGATAATTGTTAAAGGGATAATCACTTGAAATAATGAATGGACTGTATGATTAATTAATTAAAGTCAGAGCCTCAAACACCTACATTGGGGGGTATTGCTAGAACTTCATATACTTCTAGGAACCAGTGTCATTCGCCTTATACTTAACGTGAGCGTATTGAATACTGAAGTCTGCCGGTATCGCGTCTGCCGGTCCCAGACGTTCACTGCTGTGTACGTCTATTTGCGGGTTTTGGCTCTAATTGTTGATGCGTTATTGACAGGCTGGCACTATAGAGCACGTGGAGGAATAATTATCAACTATTAGTTGGGTATCAGCGTAATTCTTGCCAATAAATCCTAGTTACTGCCACGTGTCTCGCCACTCTTCACGCCAGGACCCTCCTCTCGCACCAGCTGTCCTCTCAGCAATGGCGTCGCCTCCTCCCTCAACCCGGCTCTCCCATTCACCACAGAAATTATTAATCACGAATAATTCTTTTCCGCGCGATTATGGATGAAATACGTTAATGAGAACTGGGTTGCAATTATAGGGATTTAAATATTATCATATTCCCGTTTTATGGTGTTAAACGAGAAATGGAGAAGATTTTATCTCTCTCCATGACATTCGTACGTGACAGAAGGAAATTTTACTACAGAACAATTTAGTTAATAACTCTCGGTTTGAGATTATTGGGAGTTATATTATCCGTAAGTAATTATTACACGGAATACAGATGATTTTAGAGAACCACATTCAATTCTCTAACACACTGGTAATAAATGTGTCTAACTGGACATTATCTGACGCAACGTTGCTGCTCTATTTCATGAGAATTCTAGCATTAATACGCAGATGCAATGGTTAATTTATGTTGACACTACTGTTAGTAAATTTAGTGACTACTGTAGTTAGTATATAATGATAATGATTTATTATAATACAATAGTAGTTTATTAGTGTTGGAAATTTCCAACATGCATGTTGCTATTATGTGCAACAGATGGCGCTGTTTTTTCAAAAATGCATGTTTTTATCTGTCACAGGGGTGGCATCTATATAGCAGGTATATAAAAAGACGCGCCTATTCGAATGCAACGTTGAGTCAGAATTTCAAAGCAATCGGTAAAAACTTTCGGATATTGCAGTGTGTATTGCTCTTACGTCCAACAGATAGCGCTGTTTTTCAAAAAAAGCATGTTTTTTCTTGGCACAGGTGAGGCATGTATTTACTAGATATATGAAAAGACGCGCCTATTCGAATGCAACGTTGTGTCAAAATTTCAAAGCAATCGGTGAAGAGGTTTCAAAGATTTCTCGCATATGAAAAACACATGAAAAACACAGTTTTTCAGAAAAAAACATGTTTTTTTTTACCGTGACATACAAGACATCTATATAGTATGTATATAAAAACCTGCTCGGATGCGAATGGAACGTTGTGTGAAAATTTGAAAGCAATCGGTGAAGAACTTTCGGAGATTAGCGGTTATTCACAAACGAACATTTCCATTTTTATTTATATAGATTGCAGTAGGCATCCGTCCATCCCGTGGGGTTATGGAGTTGAGCCCTGGGTGTCTAGTTGTTGTAGTCTAGTTGGATGCAGCGCCTGCTGTGGCTGTGAAGGCCAACCCGAGAATGACCGTCCCGACTGCAGCGAGCGCAGATAAACGCCGAAGCGGGTGCGTCTGACAGTGGTCGAGACCTTCTCTGAAGTCTATTATCCTGCGCCTGTCTCTTTAGTTCAGCCTCGAATTGCTGGAGCACTTTACTTCTCCAGGCAGATCTGTCCGCAGCTGCTGCCTCCCAAGTGTTGATGTTGATGTTGATGTTCATCTGCTTGAGGTCGCGTTTGCAGGCATCTTTGAAACGCAGCTGAGGTCTTCCGGTGGGTCTCCTTCCTGATGCCATTTCTCCATACAAGAGGTCCATCGGTATGCGGCGATCGACCATGCGTGTGACATGTCCCAGCCATCGCATGCGTCTCTGTTTCAGGAGAGTGAACATTGAAGGGACTCCTGTTCTCTCGAGTACTGTGTTGTTGGTGATGTGGTGTCTCCATGTGACGTGGTCTTTCCACTTGATGTCAAAGATGCGTCTCAGGTTCCGCATGTGAAAGGTATTAAGCCGTCTCTCCTGGCGAGAGCGCAGGGTCCAGGATTCCGAGCCTTAGAGAAGTGTTCTCACCGCACATGCTGTGTAGACTTGTACCTTGGTGTGCACTGTCAGTGTGACATTTTCCCAAACGCGCTTTGTGAGCCTGGCCAGTGCTGTTGCGGCCTTCCCGATACGCCTGTTCAGCTCAGTGTTCAGAGAGAGGTTGTCTGAGATTGTGGAGCCCAGGTACACAAACTCGTGAACTGCCTCCAGCTCGCAGTCTGTGATGTTTATACAGGTATAAACATCGTATTATATATATATATATATATATATATATATATGTGTGTGTGTGAGGGTACCACCTCTGGTGCCAATGTGGGGACCTATAGCCTCGGAGAAGAAAATAAAAAGAATTCAGAGGAGAACTTGTGGTTTCTCACTGAACACTAATATTATCTTCTCCTACCACCCCCATTCTTTTGTATGCACACATATATATTTGTTTTATTTGAACTTTGTTACAAAAAAGGAGTTACATATAGGTTACAAAGATGGTTATTATAGGTTGTCGAGTTCCTCCAGCTCCTCAGATGGTGGGCAGGAACCCCTGAATGCAGTGTGCATTTCCCCTCTGTATCGCCACGCTGAGGCGCTGGAAAAGAAAGCTGGCAGCTCTAGGGTCCCTTGTTGTTTCAATGAGCCTAGAACCCAGTTCCTTCAAAAAACTGGTAGCACTTTTACCCCAGGCGCCGAGTGTCTCAGAAGCAATGGGGACAAAATTGTAGTGGTGATCCAGTTCTCTGTACTTACGGGATTTGGCTGCTTCCCTGTGGGTGGCAGCGCCACCTGGTTGTGCAACACTGAGGTTAATGTAGGTGTTAGCCAGGGTTGATATGCACGCGTAGTCCATACCAACTGCTTGCCATTCTTCCAGGGATTCACTGTGATACCATCCGGTCGACCAATAAGAGCATCAGAGTTACGGGGCATTAGGTAACGGGGCTCTTCTTTTACAAATTTCTCGCCACCTCGAGAACACTACACTCTCCCACATATATCAAACTGATGCCTGCGGCGTAGAGAACGCTCGGGTAAAGTGGACATGACTCTTACAGCAGGCGTGGGAGAAATATAAAGGGGGGGGGGAACACCGTCACAGTACATATATATATATATATAAATATATATTAGTATATTTTGGTAGCAGTCTTTCCTGTAGACATATATTATTAAATATGACCGAAAAAGTAAGATTAATAATTCTAACACGAATTTTCTCAATCTTTCGTACATTTCTTTTCACTGTTGGAGGTAAATCAAAAATCAATTCTCCAAAATTCATTTTTATTTCTAGTCTGACGCGACACGAGCGTGTTTCGTAAAACTTATTACATTTTCAAAGACTTTAGTTTACAAATACACATACATATTACAAATACAAATACAAATACAAATATTTAATAATATATAAATATATATATATATATATATATATATATATATATATATATATATATATATATATATATATATATATATATATATATATATATATATTTGTATACTTCACTCTCGTGTTTAGGAGAGTTGTGCCTCAAGCATAGACACAGTGTTCTCCCATATTAACAGGGACTTGATGAAAAAACGTAAAAATGACCCCTCACTTGCTCTAGTGCTCTTGGGAGGTGGTTGTCTTTGGAGTGTATAAATACTCCGAAATTACCATCTTTTTTAAGGGTCTGAGCAGGTGGTGGAGTGGGTTAAGGCGTACCTGTTATGCCAGTTGCTGGAAGGCTTCTGTGCTGGCTAGGGTTCGAGTCTCCTGGTGGGAAAGTGTTCTAAAGTTGTATATATATATATATATATATATATATATATATATATATATATATATATATATATATATATATATATATATATATATATATACATATATATATATATATATATATATATATATATATATATATATATATATATATATATATATGTCTTACCTAGTAGCCAGAACGCACTTCTCTGCCTACTTTGCAAGGCCCGATTTGCCTAATAAGCCAAGTTTTCATGAATTAATTGTTTTTCGACGACCTAACCTACCTAACCTAACCTAACTTTTTCGGCTACCTAACCTAACCTAACCTATAGAGATAGATTAGGTTAGGTTAGGTAGGGTTGGTTAGGTTTGGTCATATATCTATGTTAATTTTAACTCCAATAAAAAAAATTGACTTATGCATAATGAAATGGGTAGCTTTATCATTTCATAAGAAAAAAATTTGAAAAAATATATTAATTCAGGAAAACTTGGCTTATTAGGCAAATCGGGCCTTGCATAGTAGGCTGAGAAGTGCGTTCTGGCTACTAGGTACGACATATATATATATATATATATATATATATATATATATATATATATATATATATATATATATATATATATATATATATAAACCTTCTTGAAGATAAATGTGTTTTGCTGAAGATGGAAGGCAAGTGAAGAACAGGAGGAGCTGCAGCACGGTGTTATCAAAGGTCTTGCGTGCCGAGGCCTTACCAACAAGATCCTATCATCAGACTTAATTATCCTGGAAAGATATATCCTTTGACATCCCTCAGAGCCCGGGATGCTGATTTTCTGCGAGCCTGGCATCTCATTACAGGGTTTTCCGGTAACGGATGCGCCTTATTTCCGGATGAAAGGGGTCGGGTCAGGCTTCACCAGCACCCCCGTGTTCCGGGCCTTCACAACACCGCTCTTCTAACACTTTTCATAAGTGCTTCCTCGCTTTTGGCAGGTAACTTAGAGAATGGACAAAACTTGATTCCAAGTTACGCAGTTCTTGGATGGGACATATGGGGGGTAGGGGGGTGTAAGCTGGGGGCAGCGACCCCTACACCTTCGGAGTTCGGACGCGGACTCCGTCAGAAGCGAGGCCGTGTGGTACTACCCAAGTGTTTCAACCTCCTTGTGGGAAGTGCCTGAGGCCTCGAGAGATGTTCTTGAGGAAACGTTAGGCACTCCACATCACTGGTGGTGAGTGCGTCTGAGGCACAACACGGGTGGTGAGAGTCTGAGGCACAACACTGGTGGTGAGTGTGTCTGAGGCACAACACTCGTGGTGAGTGTGTCTGAGACACACCACAACACTGGTGGTGAGTGTGTCTGAGGCACACCACAACACTGGTGGTGAGTGTGTCTGAGGCACAACACTGGTGGTGAGTGTGTCTGAGACACTCCACAACACTGGTGGTGAATGTGTGGTGTCTGAGACACTCCACAACACTGGTGGTGAGTGTGTCTGAGGCACTCCACAACACTGGTGGTGAGTGTGTCTGAGACACTCCACAACACTGGTGGTGAGTGTGTCTGAGGCAATTCACAACACTGGTGTTGAGTGTGTCTGAGACACTCCACAACACTGGTGAAGAGTGTGTGGTGTCTGAGACACTCCACAACACTGGTGGTGAGTGTGTCTGAGACACTCCACAACACTGGTGGTGAGTGTGTCTGAGACACTCCACAACACTGGTGGTGAGTGTGTCTGAGTCACTCCACAACACTGGTGGTGAGTGTGTCTGAGACACTCCACAACACTGGTGGTGAGTGTGTCTGAGGCACTCCACAACACTGGTGGTGAGTGTGTCTGAGGCACTCCACAACACAGGAGGTGAGTGTGTCTGACACACTCCACAACACTGGTGGTGAGTGTGTCTGAGACACTCCACAACACTGGTGTTGAGTGTGTCTAAGGCACTCCACAACACAGGAGGTGAGTGTGTCTGAGACACTCCACAACACTGGTGATGAGTGTGTCTGAGACACTCCACAACACTGGTGGTGAGTGTGTCTGAGGCACTCCACAACACTGGTGATGAGTGTGTCTGAGGCAATTCACAACACTGGTGTTGAGTGTGTCTGAGACACTCCACAACACTGGTGGTGAGTGTGTCTGAGGCACTCCACAACACTGGTGGTGAGTGTGTCTGAGATACTCCACAACACTGGTGGTGAGTGTGTCTGAGATCCTCCACAACACTGGTGTTGAGTGTGTCTGAGGCACTCCACAACACAGGAGGTGAGTGTGTCTGAGACACTCCACAACACTGGTGATGAGTGTGTCTGAGACACTCCACAACACTGGTGGTGAGTGTGTCTGAGACACTCCACAACACTGGTGGTGAGTGTGTCTGAGACACTCCACAACACTGGTGGTCAGTGTGTGGTGTCTGAGACACTCCACAACACTGGTGTTGAGTGTGTCTGAGACGCTCCACAACACTGGTGGTGAGTGTGTCTGAGACACTCCACAACACTGATGGTGAGTGTGTCTGAGACACTCCACAACACTGGTGGTGTGTGTGTCTGAGACACTCCACAACACTGGTGGTAAGTGTGTGGTGTTTGAGGCACTCCACAACACTGGTGGTGAGTGTGTCTGAGACACTCCACAACACTGGTGGTGAGTGTGTGGTGTCTGAGGCACTCCACAACACTGGTGTTGAGTGTGTCTGAGGCACTCCACAACACTGGTGGTGAGTGTGTCTGAGACACTCCACAACACTAGTGGTGAGTGTGTCTGAGACACTCCACAACACTGGTGGTGAGTGTGTGGTGTCTGAGACACTCCACAACACTGGTGGTGAGTGTGTCTGAGACACTCCACAACACTGGTGGTGAGTGTGTCTGAGACACTCCACAACACTGGTGGTGAGTGTGTCTGAGACACTCCACAACACTGGTGGTGAGTGTGTCTGAGACACTCCACAACACTGGTGGTGAGTGTGTCTGAGACACTCCACAACACTGGTGGTGAGTGTGTCTGAGACACTCCACAACACTGGTGGTGAGTGTGTCTGAGACACTCCACAACACTGGTGGTGAGTGTGTCTGAGACACTCCACAACACTGGTGGTGAGTGTGTCTGAGACACTCCACAACACTGGTGGTGAGTGTGTCTGAGACACTCCACAACACTGGTGGTGAGTGTGTCTGAGACACTCCACAACACTGGTGGTGAGTGTGTCTGAGACACTCCACAACACTGGTGGTGAGTGTGTCTGAGACACTCCACAACACTGGTGGTGAGTGTGTCTGAGACACTCCACAACACTGGTGGTGAGTGTGTCTGAGACACTCCACAACACTGGTGGTGAGTGTGTCTGAGACACTCCACAACACTGGTGGTGAGTGTGTCTGAGACACTCCACAACACTGGTGGTGTGTGTGTCTGAGGCACTCCACAACACTGGTGGTGAGTGTGTGGTGTCTGAGGCACTCCACAACACTGGTGGTGAGTGTGTCTGAGGCACTCCACAACACTGGTGGTGAGTGTGTCTGAGACACTCCACAACACTGGTGGTGAGTGTGTCTGAGGCACTCCACAACACTGGTGGTGAGTGTGTCTGAGACACTCCACAACACTGGTGGTGAGTGTGTCTGAGACACTCCACAACACTGGTGGTGAGTGTGTCTGAGGCACTCCACAACACTGGTGGTGAGTGTGTCTGAGACACTCCACAACACTGGTGGTGAGTGTGTCTGAGACACTCCACAACACTGGTGGTGAGTGTGTCTGAGACACTCCACAACACTGGTGGTGAGTGTGTCTGAGACACTCCACAACACTGGTGGTGAGTGTGTCTGAGACACTCCACAACACTGGTGGTGAGTGTGTCTGAGACACTCCACAACACTGGTGGTGAGTGTGTCTGAGACACTCCACAACACTGGTGGTGAGTGTGTCTGAGACACTCCACAACACTGGTGGTGAGTGTGTCTGAGACACTCCACAACACTGGTGGTGAGTGTGTCTGAGACACTCCACAGCACTGGTGGTGAGTGTGTCTGAGACACTCCACAACACTGGTGGTGAGTGTGTCTGAGACACTCCACAGCACTGGTGGTGAGTGTGTCTGAGACACTCCACAACACTGGTGGTGAGTGTGTCTGAGACACTCCACAGCACTGGTGGTGAGTGTGTCTGAGACACTCCACAGCACTGGTGGTGAGTGTGTCTGAGACACTCCACAACACTGGTGGTGAGTGTGTCTGAGACACTCCACAGCACTGGTGGTGAGTGTGTCTGAGACACTCCACAACACTGGTGGTGAGTGTGTCTGAGACACTCCACAGCACTGGTGGTGAGTGTGTCTGAGACACTCCACAACACTGGTGGTGAGTGTGTCTGAGACACTCCACAGCACTGGTGGTGAGTGTGTCTGAGACACTCCACAGCACTGGTGGTGAGTGTGTCTGAGACACTCCACAACACTGGTGGTGAGTGTGTCTGAGACACTCCACAGCACTGGTGGTGAGTGTGTCTGAGACACTCCACAACACTGGTGGTGAGTGTGTCTGAGGCACTCCACAACACTGGTGGTGAGTGTGTCTGAGACACTCCACAACACTGGTGGTGAGTGTGTCTGAGACACTCCACAACACTGGTGGTGAGTGTGTCTGAGACACTCCACAACACTGGTGGTGAGTGTGTCTGAGGCACTCCACAACACTGGTGGTGAGTGTGTCTGAGACACTCCACAACACTGGTGGTGAGTGTGTCTGAGACACTCCACAACACTGGTGGTGAGTGTGTCTGAGACACTCCACAACACTGGTGGTGAGTGTGTCTGAGACACTCCACAACACTGGTGGTGAGTGTGTCTGAGACACTCCACAACACTGGTGGTGAGTGTGTCTGAGACACTCCTGTCGGAAAATCCGACACCATTTAATATCATACAGATAATAGCTGCTGTATTACCAACAAGTTACCCATAGAAAACGTAACTTGTAGTGGAATTACCGTCTAAAGAAAACGGGATATCATCACCACATACTATTATAATTCACCACCTATTATGGTGGGAATTATTCTTAAATACATTAGTCTTTGGACTTTACCATCATAAAAACATCTTATATAAATTAACTTAATTATCAATATTAAAGTAGAGTAAATGTGACCCTTCTATCACGTTCTGAAATCTGGACAATGTAAGCCAGGCGTCAGAGTGAGGAGGAGGCAGCCATTGTTGTGTCACCTCCGAGACGTGTGGAGCAAACGGCTCCTATCATTCTGGACAATGTCGGCCAGTAACGTCAATAGAATGGAGTGTTAAACAGCCATTGTTTATATTGAGACCAGAGGCACACGGGAGCAAATACGGCTCCTGTTAATTTTACTTGGACGTAGTGTTATGGAAACCAAAGGTACCATCTCCAACACGATGTCTACAATTCAAGTTAAGTCTATCCGAAACCCGTTTATCATTCATTTATGGCCATTAATGTCAGGATATAGGGTGACCCGGTTAGATCGCGAAATCGCCTCAAACTAAAGGTAATTAAGCCAGGTCTGCAATGTTCCATGTTCCATATAGTGTTTTCTCTGAAATACTTGTCATATACTAGGTTTCTGGCTTCACAGCTAGCGCCCTTTTGACAGGTCAAGACGAGGATGCAAGATTTTGTGCACCAGTTACTGGGTGATATGGAAGCTACCTCAAAGAGGATAATTTGGTGTCTACACCCTAGTTATACCTGGTGGACTAACCTGCTGTACTATAAGATAAGGAACCTCATCAATGTATGTAGCTATTACTGTAGTTTGATTGGCTGCATATGTGTAATATAAACCCCCCCTAATGTGTAGAGGATCGATTTGTGAGATTAAGAGATTATTGCAGAAATACAGTCCACTTAACATTATACAAATTGCTATCGAAGTATATAAATTAACGTAAATATAAATTCATATAAATTAAATAAATATAAATCTCACAGGTCGGTTCCCACATTATTTGGTCCTTCGAACCGGATGACGGATTATTTGATCCTTTGAACCCACATTTGGTCATCTTAGTACCGGATGAACCAGTTAACCAAACCAGTGGATTCATTAAATATACTAGTGCAGTGTTATTTAAACAAAGCCAGTCAAGACAGCGGCGTTGCCTCGTGGGAGCTCAGGAGCCTCCCTCAGCCCAGATCAGCCTTAGTCAGCGGTTTCATGCACACCCACAGAAATTTGGTGGCGTGTTATTTCGTGAAATGACAGCGCTAATATAGAATCCAGCCAAACTAGTGACTGTGTCTTCGCGAGATTGTTCACGGATTTCGTGGTGTTACATTTCGCGAGAGATTATCTACGAATTTTGTGGACTTTATTTCGCGAGGTCACTAATAATATTTAATACTTCTAGATAATATTAGAAGTTTCATACAGGCTAATTAAGAGGCTATTATCAATAATTGTGTATATTATTTCTCCAAAATAGAGAATTATTTAATATATATTGCACTAGTGATCACAGTATAATATTTACTAATTGCCAACCCACAACAGGGTAGGATATGACTAGTTGAACTATTATTGTTCATCCTAGTCCCATTATTACAATAGTCAGTTGTACTATATTGAACAACCTAACACCATTAATGAATGGTCCAGACCCTATTTTGGGTGTAATTTTTATCAACTCGAGTTGAGTTGTATATATAATAAATTACTTATGATCATTACACCTTTGAGTGATTAATTAGTGTCTCTACCATCCTAGGGTGATATAGAAGAGCTAACCTAAAGGTACTTCCAGTGACACTGGTTTATCACTCAAATCATTAGTGTGTATGATTGTATATATATATAATGTGTATTAATTTTAAGTGCTAACCTCTAGTAGAGGTAGGATTATTGCCTAGTGAGTGCAGAATTTACCCTAGGCTACCATTAGAGCTTGTTCAGTATTATGAGCAGCCCAAGTACTAGTCCCACAAGGCTTCACCAACTAGCCAGTATGGATAATGCAGGGAGAATGAAAAGAACCCTTGCAGGTCTTAAAGGCCACTTAACAAGACAGATCAAGAAATGTGAAGATTTGTCACAACAATCTCAAGTTGATTATGCTGACCTGGAAAGCTATTATCAAGCAGCTGCAGGTAAATTTGAGCAAATCAAATGCCAAATGGCTGTCCTTGTGGGGACAGACTACTATCATCGATTCATCGGTAGCCCTACTAAATATCAGGGTATAACCATGTTAAACTCTGCAGGAGGTAAATTACTCTCAGGCCCAGTATCAAGCCTGAGGAGACCTATGCCTGCAGATAAACAATACCAATAGAAATCTAAATTTGTCAGCTGATTATATTTCTCCAGTAGCATTATACTAAGGAGATTACAGCTGACTATACCAACAGAGGTTGATGTTAGTATCATCATTTGAAGCTGAAGATGAGTTCATGAGGCCTCAGTGGCAAATCAGTGAACAGTAGCCTAAAACAGCTACAAGTCACTGCGACCAATGTCACTGAACCCACTGCAGTCTCAGAACCATACTTTACTTTAATGATGAGCTATTCAATCCTCTGAATCAATTAACTAAATTAAACCCTAATAAATCTGATGACTGATTTGATACATTTATTATTTAATCAAGATGTATTCCATGGGCCTCAGTGTTTATATATCAGTGACCAGTTACCTGAAGAAACTTCAAGTTATATCTAATGTCACTGATCTCACTGCAGTCCCTGAATCATACTTGACTGTAGTACTTGATCACATCCAGTCTTCTGGGTTAAATAATATGTATTAAGGCTTGAATATTAGCCTTTCAAGAGTTGACAGGGAAATGAAATTGCATTAGACTTCTAACCCCTGCAACTCTAGTACGGGACATCCGTCCTGTACGAACAGACACACAAATGTGTGATTACTAACTACTAACATCAAATTAATGTAATAATTCGATGGAGGAGTATCGGTGTTCGTCTGTTCTAATTAGGACTTCGACCCGTGAGCAGCCCCCTGGGGAATTATGTCGGAAAATCCGACACCATTTAATATCATACAGATAATAGCTGCTGTATTACCAACAAGTTACCCATAGAAAACGTAACTTGTAGTGGAATTACCGTCTAAAGAAAACGGGATATCATCACCACATACTATTATAATTCACCACCTATTATGGTGGGAATTATTCTTAAATACATTAGTCTTTGGACTTTACCATCATAAAAACATCTTATATAAATTAACTTAATTATCAATATTAAAGTAGAGTAAATGTGACCCTTCTATCACGTTCTGAAATCTGGACAATGTAAGCCAGGCGTCAGAGTGAGGAGGAGGCAGCCATTGTTGTGTCACCTCCGAGACGTGTGGAGCAAACGGCTCCTATCATTCTGGACAATGTCGGCCAGTAACGTCAATAGAATGGAGTGTTAAACAGCCATTGTTTATATTGAGACCAGAGGCACACGGGAGCAAATACGGCTCCTGTTAATTTTACTTGGACGTAGTGTTATGGAAACCAAAGGTACCATCTCCAACACGATGTCTACAATTCAAGTTAAGTCTATCCGAAACCCGTTTATCATTCATTTATGGCCATTAATGTCAGGATATAGGGTGACCCGGTTAGATCGCGAAATCGCCTCAAACTAAAGGTAATTAAGCCAGGTCTGCAATGTTCCATGTTCCATATAGTGTTTTCTCTGAAATACTTGTCATATACTAGGTTTCTGGCTTCACAGCTAGCGCCCTTTTGACAGGTCAAGACGAGGATGCAAGATTTTGTGCACCAGTTACTGGGTGATATGGAAGCTACCTCAAAGAGGATAATTTGGTGTCTACACCCTAGTTATACCTGGTGGACTAACCTGCTGTACTATAAGATAAGGAACCTCATCAATGTATGTAGCTATTACTGTAGTTTGATTGGCTGCATATGTGTAATATAAACCCCCCCTAATGTGTAGAGGATCGATTTGTGAGATTAAGAGATTATTGCAGAAATACAGTCCACTTAACATTATACAAATTGCTATCGAAGTATATAAATTAACGTAAATATAAATTCATATAAATTAAATAAATATAAATCTCACAGGTCGGTTCCCACAACTCCACAACACTGGTGGTGAGTGTGTCTGAGACACTCCACAACACTGGTGGTGAGTGTGTCTGAGACACTCCACAACACTGGTGGTGAGTGTGTCTGAGGCACTCCACAACACTGGTGGTGAGTGTGTCTGAGACACTCCACAACACTGGTGGTGAGTGTGTCTGAGACACTCCACAACACTGGTGGTGAGTGTGTCTGAGACACTCCACAACACTGGTGGTGAGTGTGTCTGAGACACTCCACAACACTGGTGGTGAGTGTGTCTGAGACACTCCACAACACTGGTGGTGAGTGTGTCTGAGACACTCCACAACACTGGTGGTGAGTGTGTCTGAGACACTCCACAACACTGGTGGTGAGTGTGTCTGAGACACTCCACAACACTGGTGGTGAGTGTGTCTGAGACACTCCACAACACTGGTGGTGAGTGTGTCTGAGACACTCCACAACACTGGTGGTGAGTGTGTCTGAGACACTCCACAACACTGGTGGTGAGTGTGTCTGAGACACTCCACAACACTGGTGGTGAGTGTGTCTGAGACACTCCACAACACTGGTGGTGAGTGTGTCTGAGACACTCCACAACACTGGTGGTGAGTGTGTCTGAGACACTCCACAACACTGGTGGTGAGCGTGTCTGAGACACTCCACAACACTGGTGGTGAGTGTGTCTGAGACACTCCACAACACTGGTGGTGAGTGTGTCTGAGACACTCCACAACACTGGTGGTGAGTGTGTCTGAGACACTCCACAACACTGGTGGTGAGTGTGTCTGAGACACTCCACAACACTGGTGGTGAGTGTGTCTGAGACACTCCACAACACTGGTGGTGAGTGTGTCTGAGACACTCCACAACACTGGTGGTGAGTGTGTCTGAGACACTCCACAACACTGGTGGTGAGTGTGTCTGAGACACTCCACAACACTGGTGGTGAGTGTGTCTGAGACACTCCACAACACTGGTGGTGAGTGTGTCTGAGACACTCCACAACACTGGTGGTGAGTGTGTCTGAGACACTCCACAACACTGGTGGTGAGTGTGTCTGAGACACTCCACAACACTGGTGGTGAGTGTGTCTGAGACACTCCACAACACTGGTGGTGAGTGTGTCTGAGACACTCCACAACACTGGTGGTGAGTGTGTCTGAGACACTCCACAACACTGGTGGTGAGTGTGTCTGAGACACTCCACAACACTGGTGGTGAGTGTGTCTGAGACACTCCACAACACTGGTGGTGAGTGTGTCTGAGACACTCCACAACACTGGTGGTGAGTGTGTCTGAGACACTCCACAACACTGGTGGTGAGTGTGTCTGAGACACTCCACAACACTGGTGGTGAGTGTGTCTGAGACACTCCACAACACTGGTGGTGAGTGTGTCTGAGACACTCCACAACACTGGTGGTGAGTGTGTCTGAGACACTCCACAACACTGGTGGTGAGTGTGTCTGAGACACTCCACAACACTGGTGGTGAGTGTGTCTGAGACACTCCACAACACTGGTGGTGAGTGTGTCTGAGACACTCCACAACACTGGTGGTGAGTGTGTCTGAGACACTCCACAACACTGGTGGTGAGTGTGTCTGAGACACTCCACAACACTGGTGGTGAGTGTGTCTGAGACACTCCACAACACTGGTGGTGAGTGTGTCTGAGACACTCCACAACACTGGTGGTGAGTGTGTCTGAGACACTCCACAACACTGGTGGTGAGTGTGTCTGAGACACTCCACAACACTGGTGGTGAGTGTGTCTGAGACACTCCACAACACTGGTGGTGAGTGTGTCTGAGACACTCCACAACACTGGTGGTGAGTGTGTCTGAGACACTCCACAACACTGGTGGTGAGTGTGTCTGAGACACTCCACAACACTGGTGGTGAGTGTGTCTGAGACACTCCACAACACTGGTGGTGAGTGTGTCTGAGACACTCCACAACACTGGTGGTGAGTGTGTCTGAGACACTCCACAACACTGGTGGTGAGTGTGTCTGAGACACTCCACAACACTGGTGGTGAGTGTGTCTGAGACACTCCACAACACTGGTGGTGAGTGTGTCTGAGACACTCCACAACACTGGTGGTGAGTGTGTCTGAGACACTCCACAACACTGGTGGTGAGTGTGTCTGAGACACTCCACAACACTGGTGGTGAGTGTGTCTGAGACACTCCACAACACTGGTGGTGAGTGTGTCTGAGACACTCCACAACACTGGTGGTGAGTGTGTCTGAGACACTCCACAACACTGGTGGTGAGTGTGTCTGAGACACTCCACAACACTGGTGGTGAGTGTGTCTGAGACACTCCACAACACTGGTGGTGAGTGTGTCTGAGACACTCCACAACACTGGTGGTGAGTGTGTCTGAGACACTCCACAACACTGGTGGTGAGTGTGTCTGAGACACTCCACAACACTGGTGGTGAGTGTGTCTGAGACACTCCACAACACTGGTGGTGAGTGTGTCTGAGACACTCCACAACACTGGTGGTGAGTGTGTCTGAGACACTCCACAACACTGGTGGTGGTGTGTCTGAGACACTCCACAACACTGGTGGTGAGTGTGTCTGAGACACTCCACAACACTGGTGGTGAGTGTGTCTGAGACACTCCACAACACTGGTGGTGAGTGTGTCTGAGACACTCCACAACACTGGTGGTGAGTGTGTCTGAGACACTCCACAACACTGGTGGTGAGTGTGTCTGAGACACTCCACAACACTGGTGGTGAGTGTGCCTGAGACACTCCACAACACTGGTGGTGAGTGTGTCTGAGACACTCCACAACACTGGTGGTGAGTGTGTGGTGTCGGAGACACTCCACAACACTGGTGGGTGTCTGAGACACTCCACAACACTGGTGGTGAGTGTGTCTGAGACACTCCACAACACTGGTGGTGAGTGTGTCTGAGACACTCCACAACACTGGTGGTGAGTGTGTCTGAGACACTCCACAACACTGGTGGTGAGTGTGTCTGAGACACTCCACAACACTGGTGGTGAGTGTGTCTGAGACACTCCACAACACTGGTGGTGAGTGTGTCTGAGACACTCCACAACACTGGTGGTGAGTGTGTCTGAGACACTCCACAACACTGGTGGTGAGTGTGTCTGAGACACTCCACAACACTGGTGGTGAGTGTGTCTGAGACACTCCACAACACACTCACTCCACAACACTGGTGGTGAGTGTGTCTGAGACACTCCACAACACTGGTGGTGAGTGTGTCTGAGACACTCCACAACACTGGTGGTGAGTGTGTCTGAGACACTCCACAACACTGGTGGTGAGTGTGTCTGAGACACTCCACAACACTGGTGGTGAGTGTGTCTGAGACACTCCACAACACTGGTGGTGAGTGTGTCTGAGACACTCCACAACACTGGTGGTGAGTGTGTCTGAGACACTCCACAACACTGGTGGTGAGTGTGTCTGAGACACTCCACAACACTGGTGGTGAGTGTGTCTGAGACACTCCACAACACTGGTGGTGAGTGTGTCTGAGACACTCCACAACACTGGTGGTGAGTGTGTCTGAGACACTGGTGGTGAGTGTGTCCACTCCACAACACTGGTGGTGAGTGTGTCTGAGACACTCCACAACACTGGTGGTGAGTGTGTCTGAGACACTCCACAACACTGGTGGTGAGTGTGTCTGAGACACTCCACAACACTGGTGGTGAGTGTGTCTGAGACACTCCACAACTGGTGGTGACTGGTGGTGAGTGTGTCTGAGACACTCCACAACACTGGTGGTGAGTGTGTCTGAGACACTCCACAACACTGGTGGTGAGTGTGTCTGAGACACTCCACAACACTGGTGGTGAGTGTGTCTGAGACACTCCACAACACTGGTGGTGAGTGTGTCTGAGACACTCCACAACACTGGTGGTGAGTGTGTCTGAGACACTCCACAACACTGGTGGTGAGTGTGTCTGAGACACTCCACAACACTGGTGGTGAGTGTGTCTGAGACACTCCACAACACTGGTGGTGAGTGTGTCTGAGACACTCCACAACACTGGTGGTGAGTGTGTCTGAGACACTCCACAACACTGGTGGTGAGTGTGTCTGAGACACTCCACAACACTGGTGGTGAGTGTGTCTGAGTGTGTGAGTGTGTCTGAGACACTCCACAACACTGGTGGTGAGTGTGTCTGAGACACTCCACAACACTGGTGGTGAGTGTGTCTGAGACACTCCACAACACTGGTGGTGAGTGTGTCTGAGACACTCCACAACACTGGTGGTGAGTGTGTCTGAGACACTCCACAACACTGGTGGTGAGTGTGCCTGAGACACTCCACAACACTGGTGGTGAGTGTGTCTGAGACACTCCACAACACTGGTGGTGAGACACTCCACAACACTGGTGGTGAGTGTGTCTGAGACACTCCACAACACTGGTGGTGACTGGTGGTGAGTGTGTGTCTGAGACACTCCACAACACTGGTGGTGAGTGTGTCTGAGACACTCCACAACACTGGTGGTGAGTGTGTCTGAGACACTCCACAACACTGGTGGTGAGTGTGTCTGAGACACTCCACAACACTGGTGGTGAGTGTGTCTGAGGCACTCCACAACACTGGTGGTGAGTGTGTCTGAGGCACTCCACAACACTGGTGGTGAGTGTGTCTGAGACACTCCACAACACTGGTGGTGAGTGTGTCTGAGACACTCCACAACACTGGTGGTGAGTGTGTCTGAGACACTCCACAACACTGGTGGTGAGTGTGTCTGAGGCACTCCACAACACTGGTGGTGAGTGTGTCTGAGGCACTCCACAACACTGGTGGTGAGTGTGTCTGAGACACTCCACAACACTGGTGGTGAGTGTGTCTGAGGCACTCCACAACACTGGTGGTGAGTGTGTCTGAGGCACTCCACAACACTGGTGGTGAGTGTGTCTGAGACACTCCACAACACTGGTGGTGAGTGTGTCTGAGACACTCCACAACACTGGTGGTGAGTGTGTCTGAGACACTCCACAACACTGGTGGTGAGTGTGTCTGAGACACTCCACAACACTGGTGGTGAGTGTGTCTGAGGCACTCCACAACACTGGTGGTGAGTGTGTCTGAGGCACTCCACAACACTGGTGGTGAGCGTGTCTGAGGCACTCCACAACACTGGTGGTGAGTGTGTCTGAGACACTCCACAACACTGGTGGTGAGTGTGTCTGAGACACTCCACAACACTGGTGGTGAGTGTGTCTGAGACACTCCACAACACTGAGTGTGTCTGCACTCCACAACACTGGTGGTGAGTGTGTCTGAGGCACTCCACAACACTGGTGGTGAGTGTGTCTGAGACACTCCACAACACTGGTGGTGAGTGTGTCTGAGACACTCCACAACACTGGTGGTGAGTGTGTCTGAGACACTCCACAACACTGGTGGTGAGTGTGTCTGAGGCACTCCACAACACTGGTGGTGAGTGTGTCTGAGACACTCCACAACACTGGTGGTGAGTGTGTCTGAGGCACTCCACAACACTGGTGGTGAGTGTGTCTGAGGCACTCCACAACACTGGTGGTGAGTGTGTCTGAGACACTCCACAACACTGGTGGTGAGTGTGTTT
The DNA here is from genome assembly GCF_020424385.1 of Procambarus clarkii. Lineage (NCBI taxonomy): Eukaryota > Metazoa > Arthropoda > Malacostraca > Decapoda > Cambaridae > Procambarus > Procambarus clarkii. Next base: position 58,369 of record NW_025553470.1, read on the forward strand.
GAGACACTCCACAACACTGGTGGTGAGTGTGTCTGAGACACTCCACAACACTGGTGGTGAGTGTGTCTGAGGCACTCCACAACACTGGTGGTGAGTGTGTCTGAGACACTCCACAACACTGGTGGTGAGTGTGTCTGAGACACTCCACAACACTGGTGGTGAGTGTGTCTGAGACACTCCACAACACTGGTAGTGACCAACAACACTGGTGGTGAGTGTGTCTGAGACACTCCACAACACTGGTGGTGAGTGTGTCTGAGACACTCCACAACACTGGTGGTGAGTGTGTCTGAGACACTCCACAACACTGGTGGTGAGTGGGGTCAGAACCTCCACCACGGTGGTGGTGGGAGACCTCCCAACCTGGTGGTGGGGCGGAACACCCCAAACCTGGTGGGAGTTTCTGAGGCATACAACACTTTGAGTGGTCTGGGGACTACAACCTGGTGGTAGTGGCGGAACACTCCCCAAACGGTGGTAGTGGCGGAACACTCCCCAAACGGTGGTATGGGAGACCTCCCCAAAACGGTGGTAGTGGGAGCACTCCCAAACCTGGTGGTGGGGGTTTTGAGCACCCCAACCTGGGGTGGTTTCTGACACTCCCCATGGGGTGAGTGGTCTGGGGAACTCCACCACGGTGGTAGTGGGAGACACTCCCCAAACGGTGGTAGTGGGAGACACTCCCCAAACGGTGGTATGGGGGGTTTCCCAAACCTGGTGGGAGGTTCTGAGGCATACAACACTTTGAGTGGTCTGAGACCTCCACCACGGTGGTAGTGGGAGACCTAAACACTTTGAGGGCTGGTCCAA